>JAYKKI010000011.1:2500-65000 GCA_039881145.1 Druceiella hillmani | reverse complement strand
CTCTGTTGCTAACTGAAGAAAAAAGTAAAAACTGTGCTTTTAATATTCCCCATCAGAGATTTATATAAAACGCCAAAAACTGGTGGAAAATGTGGCGAGTGTATTAGTTGCCGACCTATACATACATTTATATCGATGACCTATATATATATATATATATATATATATATATATATATACATTTATGATGCATCCCTGAATTTCATTATTCACATGTGCTATACCATAATAGGTTTTAGCTTAAAAAATGGGAACGGAGTTTTGAATTTGAAGATAATAATTACTATCTGACCGAATCAAATTAAATAATAAGTAATTTATTCATTCAAGCAAGTTAGCAATTAAAAAAATCTATGGAAACAGACATTGTAGTGATTCGGCAAAATTTCTAACTATTACTTAAAGCAATTGTTTATTTCTATACATAATCATAAATCTCATACATAACATGCCTATAAAAATCACATTGAAAAATTATAATATGATATTATAACCAGTCCACCGTTAGTATGTATGTTTTATATTAATTAATATTTAGTTTCAATGACTAGCATTTTTAATTCAATGAATGTAAAGCTTTGAGTGAAGACTCCTCTTTATATTCGTAAAATTGTCTAGTTTAAATTGTCATCAAATTTACTCAGTATACTATTTATAAGAGGAGAATTAAAATTGTTGATAAAACAATATTTTATTTAATAAGTGTCTATATTAAGTATAATTATATCATTGTTCCGATGCAATTTTATTTTTTTTTTTGATATTATCACGAGTATTGACTATTTTTAATTTAAAAACCTGTAAAGTTTATAATTGTTAATAAGACATATCATACATCTCATTGTTAAATATCCATTGACCAAGATCCGAGGAGTCCAACTAGACTATATTAACAACCCTCCTATTTTTGTATACATACATATGTAGATATATATATATATATATATATATATATATATATATATATATATATATATATATATAAACATATATATATATATATATATATTACTATTACAATATTTTGTCGAATGTTCTCTATAAAATATATAGAAGCTTTACCATATTTTATTTTGTTATGACATGACTTAATATACAATGAATTATTTATGTATTATATTCATGTTATAAAATATAATTATGTAATACATCTTATAAAATATTAAGCGAGCTTACAATCGAATTTCATGTTGTAGTTATTATAAAGCAGAACTCACTGCTACTAAAGGTCCCCGATATACAGAAGACACTTGTTACAAATTTTATTAATATTACTTAAATTGATGGAATATTTATTTTGATAAATTGTTTGGATATTTAAATTTAAATATTATACTTAAGTCTTTGGAAATACTTTTAAATTTGTAATAACAAATTATATTAGAAAAATTATAGTTTGCAAAAGAATTAATAAATTTAAATTCCGTATTAACAATACTAATTGGAATCTCATGCCAAAATATTCCCACTAATAATTGTTAATTTCTTTCATTTCAATAGACAAATTTACAGACTTGTTCTTATTTTCGGTACCTTCATACCTTTTTCAATTTTCCACATTTCATTTTCTGTCTACTTCTATTTGCCAATTTTAATGTCTTTTTAAGGCATATCCAAATTTTTAAAAAAAATGTGTATTCCCACTACTCCTTTAACTGTAAACTCATCAAATAACCTAATTTATATTCTTGTTACTTAAACTTTTGGCATGATATTCCATAATTGACTTATTTTGGCAATATTTACTTTCATTCTTCATTTTTGTTACCCAATAAAAGTAAATCTTGAATATTGAAAAATTATGTTGTGATTCACAAATCAGGAAGTGTCATTATACACACACACACACATACATATATATATATATATATGTGTGTGTGTGTGTGTGTGTGTGTGTATATATGTATCTTTTACCTATGAATTCGGGGCTTCTGATAGAAATGTTGATTTTTGCTGGAAAATATAAATAGGCCATAGTGTGCTTCGTTAATACCAAGCGTTCAATGTTTGTCAACAGTTATTGACAGCAAAAGGCAGCTTCAGCTAAAACAATTAGTAACTGGTGATATGTTTTAATACATTAATCCCACCCACAAATGCCAATGATGGCTTAATGCATAATAAAAAGCAGGTTCAGTAACTACTGGATTCAGTAACTAATCCATACTGAATGCAGAGATTTTTTTCAGCACTGAAATCAACTATCTAACAAATTAAGCAATCAAAAGTACTAAATTTAATTTCCCTGTAAATGAAACTATATTAATATTAGTTTCATTATTAATGAAACTAATATAAATACAATTATCCAAGTTACAGCTATTAGCAAAGATTTTTGCTAATAGCCCACCTGAAGGTGTTGTAATACAACGAAACCTAGATTGTGGTGAAGAACGTAAAGAAAGTAGAAATAACACTACATCACGTAATTTCATTTAATTGTAAATAATGAATTTCTACAAAATTAACCCCAAATATATTCAATACTAAACAAAATCAAGGGAACCAAATTATATTTAAACTGCTACACATTATATTAACCAAGCCTAAATTAAAAATTAGATAAAATCTTTCACTCAAAACTAATTCCTTTTTTGACATATACCTCAAAAAAAAAACTTTTCTTATTCCATTAACGTTTCTTCAGTACATCGGGGTCCCTGACTTTGCATGGCCTAGCAATGTATCTGCAGTTAAATCAACAAAACTAAGTCATGCATAGCCCATTCAGTTGCCGGTCGCATCTACTGTATCATCTAGCTACTTAATATTAATGTAACAATAAGTATCAAGGCGACCGTTGCTTCTGATACTGTAGAAAAAAAATATGTCAAAATAAATTATTTATATCGAAGATAGTCTCTTTTACTAATCCCTTTTAGTTGTGTAAGGTATACGATTGTACGAAGCTGACCGAATGGCACATCATAACATACTATTAGAACGTTTTAACTCACATCCAAACACACCATTAGATGTTTTACATCGATTATAATACATAGAGAAATATAGCAAAGAATTCAATAAAGCAGCATATCTTGCATTAACTTACTGTTCAAATATTACTGAAAATATAATATTTCATGTACTTTTACTATTGGCATTCTCTTACATAGTTATTGCTTTTTTGTTTTTAGTAGAATTGCACTAGATAAATATAAGATTCAAAATATTATATTTAATAGCAAACTACAGACGTAGATACCTTTTCTAGAATATTAACGGCGATATATCACAGTTTAGCTGTAAACATAAATAATTAATCTCTAAACATCTAAATCAATTTCAGAAAGATAAATATATCTTGTACACAGAACTTAGATATATTTATGAAAGAATTTATGATATTGATCAATTAATGTATGATATTGAGAAATTACAAACAAAGAAATTATAATATTGATGTGGTAAAATTATGAAATATATTTTATATAAAATTTTTAGGTACTAGCCCATCAAAACAGGTACTATTAAAAAACAAAATACACTTTATGACTCTTTTTTTAAATATATAAGTACATTTAACATTACATATAACATTTTCATGATATATAATTTTCTACAATTTTTGAAATAAATATTTAATACTTGAAAATATAATACAATATTTACATTTGCCTATAATATATATACTTGCTCATAATACTTATGCAAATTGTCAAATAATAACCTAGCCTAATATAATCCTAGACGACATGTCACAACAAGTTAAACTTTACAAAGTAGTGCATTCTTCCTATATTATATAATCAAACATGCATAAAGATGAAAAATTTTATGAATCATTATTTTAGACTGGCTTAAATGCATTTTTCAAAATATCGAAAATTTAATACCCAACTTTCATAAAATTCACCAATAAAGGATTGTGACCCATTCAATATTTCGCAGGAATCCTGTATTTTTGTCAATTTTTAAGTATCCTGTAGATAATCATATCTTTCAAATTTGTAGCGAACAAGACCATGCACATATGCTGCAAATACATGCCATCTAGCCTTCCACCCGAACCCCTCACTAAATATAATCTTCATTAAAATATATACAATAATTGTAGTGTAAATTACGTTATGTAATATGAACGAATTAATATTAGGTTTTTACAAAAAAATCATCATTTTCCTTGTTCTCTCTTCGTCCCGTATTCAATTTGGAAATTCCCTATTTATTTAATTTTTTCATCGTCTATCCTTTACAAAAAAAACAAAAATCCAGCATGATAGTAGACCAGTGAAAGTGCTCACTTCAGAAACTATTGTAATAATGATTAAGATTTGTTGCTCAAACTTCTGTCAATGATACAAAGTGAGAAAGAAGTTTTGGTTTGTATAGAAAAAACTCTAAAAAAATTATTGATTTTCAATGACCAGAGGTGATGAGACTATGGTGGTGCAAGATTCTGAAAGAAAGGGGAAACCAACAGTGATGTTTTAAGCACGAAAAGAGTGTCCTCATTGGTACAGTAGTTCACTAAAAAATAGTGAGTAGAAATAAAAAGATTAGCAAAGAAATCAAATAAAAGCTTTTTTTGGATTTTTTTTACCATTTAAACATTATTATATGATATTGTATTTTATGCAAGATTATTAATGGCATTCTTTTATCAAGTTTAGTGTGCCTTTTTTTGTTTTTAGTACAATTACAAAATATAATATAACGCTCTAAAAATTGTACTTAATAAAAGCATTTTCTGTCCTGCGGTGACCTAAAAAAATTTCTCAAAAAGGACATGTGAGCCAATGGAGTGACGTTTTAAGCACGGAAAACCAGAAAAGTGTTGGTGTAATAATTTATTTAAAGATAATGTACGTGATATTTTAAAATTATCAGGGTATTCTATTAAGAAACTTGCCAGCACAATAAATGATGAATACTGTACTTCTGTTATTTACAAATTGCGGGATGAAATAAAGAAAAAATGCAGAGGAAAATGGTCTATATTAAAGGAAACGGTATTAAAAAATAATAATACTTTTATTTAATCTCTTTTACTATTTCTCCATGAGACCAATTTCTAATGGGACCACTTAAATACATTCATAATACATATATTATTTACCCTATATGCTATATTACTTTATCTGTATGATTAGACCAACCATCATGGCAGATTTTATAGATAACAGCGATGATGCCCTTTGCCTCAACCAATATTGACAAATACTCTGCTGGAGGCAGAGGCCCAAAAATATTGAGTGGCAATATATGTACAATGTATGAAAATACAAGAAAAAAATGATAAAACAGCTGAGTGAAAAAACATAATGTAATAATCATGTATAAATAATGAATTATTTAAGGAAGAACAGAAACTAATAGGATAACTAAAAAACTTTAAATGATTAGGTTTACTCTTAAAAGCTTATAAAATATTGTAACATGATCAATAAGAGATTAAAATTTTCTCTTGAAAGTACCGATAATACTCTGATATAAATTATGAAACGTGTGACATGGTTTCTGTTCACTTGATTCTGAATACATGTCTGTACTGTAACATAATGAAAGTTGAGTATATTATATATGAACTACTAATTCATTATTTGCCGGATGTAGATGAAACTGTGAGAAACCTCACGACGAGTTCGGGTACTAAATTCATGTAAGTTGAGGTACAAGTGGACAATTAAAGCACTTTTAACTTCACTGAGATAAATAGAATATATAAATCATTGTATTGATGTGACACGCAGATGTGATAAAAAATATTATATATAGTATATATAGAAAAAAATTTGTAGAGAAATATTACATTAACAACTAATAAATAAGCCAACTCAGTTCTCAAACTAATTTTATTTTTTACGTGTAATTAACAAAATCAATCTTCAATTATATACTTCAATTATATGATCTGCATCCTTTCTTTATTATAATATAAATAATTAGACAGTGAGCGAAACAGCCAATAGCCAGAGAGCGAAAAATCTGGAGAGTATGTGCAGAGGAAGCACAGTCCGTCAAGTGAAATTATTTTCTGGTTATGTGGTGTCAAGTATTGTTATGTAAAGAATAGACTACTTTGATTTGCAGGAAGTTTAGCAACGACTTTACTAAATTGCTCACAGTAAGTGCTTGAACAATCATGCTGGAAATTGAAAAATTCGCCATAAATAATTTAATTCATTGACCACTGCTCACACATGGAAATCTTTTGGCTAATGTCACATTATGATGTAGGTATGCTCTTTCCTCCAAATTTATTGACACTTTAGTTCTACAAGGAAACATATTTTACTTAGACGTTATTTAAGATATTTACATTTTTTAAAATTATAAAAAACCGCACTTGGTAATTTATAAAAAATTATTGCGCGTTTTATTATTTTTTAAAAACATTGATACAACCGCAAGGCTACATTTTTTAAATTTACAATACAATATGCTGTCACTACATCAATACGATAACACCTGTTAACGTTAGTTAAAGAAGTGCAAATTACCAGCATGCATGCTTCATTAATAAACTTAATAGATCAATCCATCATGAGGCTACGCATTGCTCTGCATACACTTACGAATAGTGAGTAAATAATTTATACACATTAAAGTTTTATTCCTAAACAAAATCATTATTTATTTTCATTCTGTACATTAATCCAAATAATAAGGTAAGTTTGTACATAGCTTACGATTTAAATTAATCTATAGGTCATTTTTAACCTGAGAAACAACATAATGCCTGTAGGATGAAATTCTGTGTTTTTACTAAATAATTAACATTTAGTGTCACAACATGTGCACCACAAAATATATTAAAACTATTGTTCATATGTCTCAAAAGCCCAAACCTGCATGGGAATAGCACCACATTAACTGAAAATTTATGCTGGTGAAGCTTGTTGATTATAATATGTCAGTGTTCTTTACGCCTTATGTTATTTTGTCCATATTACGTGGGCATATGAGCAAGATGATCTCTCGTATTTCGCCTTTTATCAACTAACAGTTACACAAAATTAAAAGGTAATATATGACACTAAACTTATGTGGATCTTCCAAAGGATATTAATGAATTGTCACAAATATACTATTCACTTTACTTGGCTGCTTGAAACTGAACTCATCAGAATGGCTACTCAGTAACAGTAACATTCTTTACTTTTGTCCTGCTGGAGAAGCCACTGTTGTTACTTAGTATGAACATGTTACTTTATAATTTGTCTAGATACTAGTGGTTAAGAATGTGCCATAATATTGGTAAATACATAAAGACAGCAATGAAATAAATTAGCACATGGTGCTCTGCTTGCCTTAGATATTCGCACATGCCATAGTCTTATATGATACTAGACTGTATGATACTAGTCTTATATGATACTAGACTGTATGACTGTATTTGTTATGAACATTTCAGAAATGGAACTACCTATGTAAACGCTAAAAAAAATAGTTTCAGCATCCTTACAAACCGCTCTTTCCCCCAAAAATGTTTTTTGCACCCCAAAAATGAATATCAGTTTTTATTAATATTGATTACTGAGATTTAAGCAGGTCAATATGTTTCAACAATACGCTAAATTTTGAATTTAGATTTCAAATGGTTTCTGAGAAAAAACAGCTGTATAAAGGATATATGAATGACCCTAAAAAGGGACTGTGTTTCCTTTTGAGACTATATCCTAAAATCCATAAACTTACAAAAAGCACATTTTCTATTTGCAATAACGATATAAACAAACCTGATAAAAATTTCTGTGCAATAAATTAATTTTTAATGAAAAATTGAATGTCATTTTCAATGGCCATTAATGGAACCCAAATTCCGTCCTAACGAAACACACAAATAATTGCATGATGGAATATTAAACACAATAGTCTATCATAATTATACACTTAACAAAGTGGTAAAACATGTTTTTTTTCATATTACTGTATCAACAATCTGAAATGTGAAGTAACATATAGTGACGAAAATGCTTATTTGCACTTAAACATATGCCAGTTCATATGACCTTCAAGTTATTTAAAGAGGTTAGCAACCTTCAAATTTTTATAAGAAATTCATTTGCATGAAAGTTTTTGCTTAATTATTTGATTACTTTCTACAAATTATCACTATAATTAACACTATAAATTATCACAATTTTAAACTTTGATAAAATAAAGTAAAACCACCAGTGCCATACTAAATTATGGAAAATCTATGTAAAAAATTTCACTGTAAAGTGGCACATATTGTTTATTCATCAACACAAATTAATTAATTCCAATTATGCACAACACTATTAAGGATTTAATCCTGATTAACTGTTCTCAGAGAAAAATCTGATAAAAGCAATCTTGTAATGCCATCTGCCCAGTGTAAGATCACTTTATATCATACTAAAAAAAAGATGGCGTAGAGATTCTTTATTTTATCCCAATTATGTCGAGAAATAAGTTCATCGCATAATAAATAAATATTGAAACAAGGAACATGTTGAAATGAAAACACAACCTATTATACATACATTATTCATATATAAATATATATTTATTACTTGAAATTAAATTGGGTCTATTTACACTCGCCTTTGCCTTAAGGCTTATTGATATGGTTAAAGACACAATGGTTTAATAAAAGAAATATACATAAAATGAATAAATCTTACGCAACAGCTTTAAGTATAAAAAAAACTGGCTCGCAAATAATATATTTAGAAACGTAGCGCCAAGCAAGAAGTAAGAAGAAACAAACCCTGTTTTAAAAGAAATTGTTTTATTATTGTTATCAATTTACATAAAAATAACACCTAAAACATAATAGATTTCATTTTTCGAATGCAATATATAAACTTGATTTCAATATACATTTAAGTGTATGCAAAAGTTTATCGTTAATTTACAAAAACATAAATTAATAAACTACCTTTTTATTTGGAATGTAATGTGAATCATTACAGAATAAACTATGATGTCCACATATAAAAATATATATCTTGCCAGTGGCTGAGATACTGAAGGATTGGATTGCATATAAACCCTGTAGCTGGTATCTTCCTTGCAGTACCATTTAGCATTTTTCGTATAAAATCTTTACTATACTTATGATAAACTGGACTTCGCAACAAATAAAGAAGCAATGTGAGTTTTCGACGGTTTATTTCAATCTTTTGCTCGTGTGTCAAGAATTGCCTCTGTCTGTCATACAAATGTAAGCTAGTTAAATCCATGAAGAGAGCCGTAAGCCATTGTTTCCACGATTCGGATCCAAAAACTTTGACAGAAGCAAGATGTATTATAGGTTTGATGATGTGTAATGTTTCTGCTTGCCGTATTGTTTTCGCATTCAACTGCTGATATACGGAATCACCAACAGATGGGTTATCCAAAGGTTGCCAGGTGCGCAAAGCAACAGGTGGCGCTCCTTCGACACGCCTTATCACTCGCCCTGTCCGTTTTAACACAAACCTGGTATTACAGTTTTCGTCCACAGCTTTAGATTCAAGCAACTTCTTTCGCTGGAGGAGAGGTATTGGTGGATGTAAAATAGGTGATTCCTTAAATTTGTACAGAAGTACTAGTGCAGAAGAACATTTTACTATTTGCAAAATTGTAGCTATAGTCCATTTTCCTGATGAACCCCACTTCTTCCTTACTGTGAGCTCAATGAATACTTCACAGTAATGCAATACAGTTAACCACAATTTAATTTTATCGCTGGGTCCAAACGGTGGTTTATTTTCACCGCAGTAAGCTTCTTGTATAAGGCGATCATTAAATAAAGTTAAAAGTTTTGAAATCGAGTAAACTAACTCCGATACTATCGGCGATTTATTTATTTTTCCTGCAATGAAATATGACGACCAAGTTACCAATGTCTCTGTATCAGTAACAGTGCTGGGATTGTTACAAACCCATGCCTTGTAACTATTGTACAAAGATTCTATAAAATTTAATTTTTCCATAATTATAATGAGCTGAAGAAGTTCAAAATTCAGTTACACTTATTATTAAAAACTGTTCATTATTCACTGTACGGACTTAAGTAATACACTGTTCAACACAAAGTTACAAAACGTCAAATGAGAACCACAAATCTTTATCTTTTTTTTTATTATATAGCGTTCGTTCTCTCCAGAGAGAACCTTTGCCAATGTCAAGTATAGAAAAAAGCAAGACTGATTAAATCATATTTCGGATATTTGTCATTGTCGCTTGTTAACAAAAGAATAAACTATACAATAAAACAAAAACTAAATACGGAGTAGGCTACAATTAAACAAAAAGAAGAAAATGACATTATAAAATACAGAGAGTACAAAATAAGTATATACAAATATATAAACAAACAAAAAAATATAAACATGAATGTAAATATAAAAAATTCTATATTTTGATGCCGTTCTTTCTTATGAACTGAATGATTAGTCCTAAAATGGGTTTGTTGGCAATAAATAAAAGTGGTCTTATGTTGATGGGCAATTTAATTTTATATTTTAATAATTTGGAAATAAACAAAGGAAATCTATTATTCAATGGACATGAAAAAATTATGTGATTTAAATTGCCTTCTCCAACCCCACAATCGCAAATTGGAGACTCTCTGACCCGCAGTCTAGCCAAATGAGTAGTAATAGAACAATGACCCAGACGTATGCGAAATTCCACAGAGAGAAAGAAGATTCCACGAAATTCTTTCGAGAGAAAGTAAATGTTGAAAACCAAGGTTTTGTGGGTATAAAAGGTTGGATCTAAAAATATCCCGCGCCCGTAACCTGGGATGATCTTTCCCACGCCCTCTGCCAGTCAGACGCCATCCAGAAACGCGTCATGGGAAGGAGATCCTCAATGAAATTAATAGTGAAACATGGATCCCCGTTCACAGCGGCAAACCGAGCTTTTGCGTCTACTATTTCATTACCTACTATGCCACAGTGACTAGGGATCCATGCAAGAACGACATCGGATCCCGATCTCTCCGAATCAAGCGCAAGTTGCTTGATTCAGGAAACCAGAAAATCAGGAAACCACAGTTTGAAAAAAAATGGATTAGCGAGAAGGGACTGTAAACAAGTTGAGGAGTCAGAGAAGATAAGGATCCTGCCAATTTTTTTGAGTAGAGAATAATTCAAGGCTTCCACAATAGCATGGTATTCCCCGGTGAATACCGAACACTCTTTAGGAAGGTTAAAGTAAGTTGAATGTGCGGTGGATGGAGAGTAAAATGACGCTCCGACATAGCCATCTCTAACGGTTTTTGATGCATCTGTGTATATTCGCGTCCAATGCATCCAAAAAGAATTCAAGATAGGATTGAACAGCGAATGGGCATTTTTGGACTCCTTATAAACTCCAAAACACAAATTTATATTTGGCCTGTCAAGTACCGAGTCAAATGGAAAACTATAGAGAGGGAGAGAAGAATTTTGATAAACGGGGTTAGTGAGGAATTTGGATCTTTGGAAGCTAACGATAAGAAGAGGTCGGGACTTAGAACGCCAAAAAGGAGTATGCTCAATAAACCTAGAGAGGAGGGTGAGTTTTGAAAAAAATAGGGTGAGTAGAAAACCTAGCCGCCTTTAGTAAATAACGATTTTGTCGGAAATTTAAAGGAGGATCAACACATTCTACTTGTAGGGCATTTATGGGACTGGATTTCACCCACTATGATCCTCAGAGCTTGAGACTGAATGCGGGTCAATTTAGTGGTATTGGATTTGGAAATAGGATCAAGTAGAAATGAACCATATTCTAGATGACTACGGACTAGAGCGTTATATATTAACTTTAATGTGGAACAGTGAGAGCCCCACTACACTCCAGAAAGAGCGCGGAGGATATACATATTAGCCTGGCATTGGGAGATAACATATTCGATGTGAATGTTCCAGGATAATTATGAGTCTACGAACATACCTAAGAATTTGGTATTGGAAAGAACAGAGAGAATCAAAGAGGAGTTATAAGAAATAAATAACGTAGGAGTAATTCGCCTTCTCGTAAAGATCACGACAGCGCTTATGGAAGGGGATAGATCCATACAATGAGAGTTAACCCATTTATATAGGTTAATAAGAGCAGAGTTCAAAGCATTTTCGGCAACCATTATTGACTTATCAGAAGAATATAAAAGCAGGTCATCGGCGTATGGCAAAACACGACAGAAAGGATTTATTGTTGAGTGAATCATATAGGAGTAAATATTGAAAAGTAATGGACTTAAAACAGAGCCTTGGGGAAGACCCCTCCATATAGTTCTTGTTAAGGGCGGGGGGTCCAGGGGATCTAAGAATAATAGATCTTTCTAAAAGAAAATTGGGGAGATAATCGGAATTATGAAGAATTTTTTTGGAGGACTGGAAGGTTTACGTTTACGTAGGCTGAAGAAAGATCTAATAAAGCAGCAACGACGAACTCTTGTCAAGAGAAAGCAAGTCTGATGCCAGAGGTTAGGACGCTGAGATTGTCCATTGTACTTTTAGCTCTTCTGAAGCCAAATTGGTTCCTTGGAAAAATAAAACGGTGTTCAGTAAACCATTCCAAACGATTTTTAATTAAATGTTTCGTAATCTTCGCTAAAACAGGAGAAAGGGCTATGGGTCTGTAAGATGAACCTACATTGGGATCTTTATGAGGTTTAAGAATGGGAATTATTATTTGAGTTTTCCAAGACTTTGGAATAGAACCTGATTTGAACATACAGTTAATGAGGGATAGAAGATACCAACGGGTAGATGGTAAAGTATTTTTCACCATTGAATATGACATTCCGTCAATACCAGGGGAAGACTCCTTAAGATGGTGTAAGGTGAAATCCAATGCATTAATGGAGAAATCCTCTTCTAAAAAATGATTTGGCGCTAGTAAAGTTATACCTTAAAGGTAATTCATCTAAATTTGGGACGGATTGGGGAGCAAGTTTACTTAAAAATTGATCAACCCAATTCCAGTGTACAGATTTGGGAAGATCAGGCTGAAAAATAGACCGAAAGCGTTTTATATTAGACCAGAGGACACGAGAGGGAGTAAAGGGAGAGAGAGAGTGACAGAATTTCTTCCAGCCTTCCCTCTTTTTTTAAGGAGAATTTGTTTAGTCTGAGCTTGGGTCTTTCGAAACAAGAGGAAGTTTGCTTCCGACATATTAGATTTATATATCGCTTCAGCCTCTTTGCGGCTGTTTTTTTTTTTTTTCTCTAAAATTTTTTTCTCTAAAATCATAATTGCCCGACGGCTATTCTTTGTTAACCTCTAGCGATATATGTATATATATATATATATATATATATATATATATATATATATATATATATATATACTTATTATATTATATACTTGGAATTAATATATTTAACTATGTGAGTTTTTCATTCCTACCTTAGGAAATGAAGAGACTCACATAGTTTAATTATAAGACTCCCAATTATGTAACACTCCTTTCTGTGCAGTCCTGTAAAAATAACTGAATAGTTTTTTTAATCAACAATTCCATAAAGCACCTCGCATGTCTGTCGCTTTACTTCATTAGGCTTTTGCATGTCAAAACAAAACCTGTCACAGATATGCATAAATAATCTAAAACCACTTCCGTAATGCTGCCAATTGATAACACAACGATGACGTTATGATATAAGTAGATAAATATTGTATTTAAATATATTGTATTTAACGCAAAATATATACTGTATATATATATATATATATATATATATATATATATATATATATATTGTATTTAACGCAAAGGTATATATTGTATTTGTATTTAACGCAAAGAGAACTTCTATTAGATGAGTGAAACATTTTAAGAATCATTCCATCACCGCAATAGGCGTTTTATACTGGGTAGACCACCTAAGGTAAGTACGAGCGTGATGATATATAATAACAACGAACCCTTCTTTGCAAGGTAGTCGGCACTTATCGTCACGCAGTGAATTGTATCCGCTGTATTTTGACGAGTTTGAACTCGTTCGTTGTTATATCTTTATAATAAGTTTATTTGAAACAACGCTTACTTGTTCTGTTTTTGATTGTGTCACAACATATCCAAATAATAAAGACAAATGCACATTTTAACCGCTGCGGAACAGTCTCCATCCCACCAGGGGGGAGAGGATCTGTAGTGGAGGTTAAATCTTTTAAGTGTTCCGAGCAGATAGGTCTATATCCCTTATAAAATGGTCATAGCAAGTGGCAATGTTATCCAAGTCCACTGGAGGGAGGGAATCCACTTCGACATTGAGAAAGGTACGGAATCCCACCCAATCTGTCCTATGTAGGTTGTACTTTTGTAGAGGGGGAATTTTTTTCAATATGTAAATTTAAATGAGGAAAAGAAATCAAAATGGGGGAATGGTCGCTTCCAAAAGACTCTGAAAGAATATTCCAGGAAACCAAGGATACCAAGGATGAGAAGCAAAGAGAGATATCTACTGAGCTCGGGTTCTGAAATGGGAAAGGAACTCGTGTTGGAGACCCATCATTTAGTAAACACAGGCCAAAACCGTCCTGGAGTTCCACCAAGGAGACCCCAAGAGGGTTGCTTCGGACGGAACCCCAAGACGGTGATGAGCATTAAAATCTCCCAAAATAATATATGGGCTAGGAATTAAAGATAAAATATACCGTAGTTCTAATGCTACGGAACATGTTGGAAGGGGGACATAAATAGAGTGGATAGTAAATCTATAACTCTCGCAGCAACAATATTGAATTGACAACTGCGGGAGCAAAGAGAAATCTGGGAGAAGGGAAGGGATTTGTCAAGTAATAGGGCGGATCCGCCCTTGCATCCGCTCTATCATCCCGGAGACAGACAAAGCCTTGGATCTTAAAATGGAATCCAGGCTTCAGCCAAGTCTCCGACGAAGGATGTGACGAAGATTTGGTTTGTTGGAAATTATACTGCGACTATTCCATTGCAAGACCCTCGCTACTATTGGCGAAGCCATTAGAAAGAAGGGATTGAAGGGAAGTAAGAATAGAGAAGGCAACGTTGGACAGTATTTGATTGGAAGAATTCAGAATTTTGACCAAGGTGGTCAAAAGAAATTTAATAATAATCGTAGAAGAAGGAGTATTGGCTGAAGGTTGTTGTCTAAGACCGCAACCATTTTCTGGTTTCGGACGTCTTCGGACGAATTCGGACGTCTGCCCAGGCTTGTTCTAGAGCCGAGCTGTCATAGAGCTGCAACTGACGCGTATGATTTTTTAGCAGAAGGGACCAATTTGGATGCTTCCGCATAGCAAATATCTCTTTCAGACATTTCAAACTTGATTTTTCTTTGTCTTTCGATTTCTGGACAATTTTTATCAGTGGAATCACGATTTCCACTGCAAAAGATACATTTTGCTTTATCAAGAGGAAGTGGGTAGTTTCTCCCAACATGATCTTGACCACATCAGAAACAACGCTCAGAACATCGGCATTTGTCAGTCAGATGTCCAAATCTACAACACTTGAAGCACTGTATTGTAGGGAATTCATATTTGGAAACTGGAAGCAATGAGTAAGCCATATATATATATATATATATATATATATATATATACATATATACATATATATATATATATGTATATATATATATATATATATATATATATAATATATATATATATATATATGTGTGTGCGCGCGTGTTCGTGTGCGCGTGTGCGCAAGTGCGCGTGTGCGGGTGCGCGAGCGTGTGTGTATTCATATATTTACATATACAAAAATATATGATTGTTTAATTAAATTATTTGTGGTAATTATTAATGTTAAGAAATTGTTAACTAATTCTTCCTATTTATTTCAGATGTCAAATTGAATGTTCCGCAAATATGTATTTTATGCGCCGTGATAAAAATGATCATTCATCAAATCATCAAATTAATCATTTCAGTCTTATCACAAGTATCGATTCCACTTATTCGATTATTTAATGCGTTTTACTTATGCGTTCCAGTAAGTTATTTTTGTAAGTAAATTCTGAAGTAATATTTGAAACATTTCTTCCATTTTTTGTTAGTTTTCATTTGAATTTCGAATATATGCAAACGAATGAAACACCGTGACGACTCCTATTTTGGTTATCTGTGGAGAGAACGAACGCCTTATAATCAAAGATAAAGACTCCTGTTTTAATTATTGAATTTCATATCAAGATAAAATTCCAGAATAACACTGAATTTTCCAAAGTTGGTTTACAAATAGTTTAGAAGAAGGACCCGTTTCATCGATACCATAGATATGGGATGCACGAGATAAAAAATAATTGCTATAAGACGAAATAAAAAAATTAAATCGTATGTGTGAGTGAATTGTTTATGCGTAAGTTAAAAGTGTTCTAAAGTTCGACGTACGTTGTGGATATCGATAAAACGTGATGTGTATAACGGATGCTTACAGGGTTAAAGAAATATCAAAACGATATTGCGTTTAATCTATTTTAAGGGAGAGAAATAAAAATAAGAACATTTTAGGTTTATCATTGGTATTTATTAACCCCCTAATTATTATTGTTTTATTTAAAGGGTTTCTCAAAGTTTCTTTACTATGTTTTAACAATTTGCATATTTCAGTTGGGGATCGAAATAAATTTTATTAATATTTTTCATACCTATGGCTATTCAAAACGTTTTGATCTAATATACTATATTTTAAATGATCAAACAAGTTTTCATTGTTTTGCAGGACATCTGAAACATTTTCGTCAAAAATGTGCTCATTAATACATTTCTTTTACATGTTTTCTCTAAAACGATTTTAGGATCACAACAGAACGTGACAATACAATTAGATAGGTAAATCAGATAACCATCACTATTCTTTGAATAATTCTTTTTCACAACTAATAAGCCGTAAGATTCTTCCGTTCAGCTTGTCGTTAAAGTATTTACACAATCTTTGCATTTATCCCTTTTTAGAAATTTGTTTACTTTGTAGCTAGATAGATATGTGAAAATCATTATAGATGTTTGAGACAAACTAGCGGTATTTTCTATTAGTACCACTTGTTTGTTAAATTCAGTATCTTTTAAGTTTTGGACATTGACATAATTTCTGTCCTGGAGCAAATCGCCAAATATTTTATTATAATTTAATGAATTGTTTATTTTTTTGCTGTGAAAAGGGCGCTACTAGACAATATCGCAATTTTGTCAATTTCTAAACAAATACCACTATTGCTGATTTTGATTTCTATATTGCAGAGCAATCGTTTATATGCCGCAATAACATTTCTGAGAGTTGAGTAGTGTTAAATCGCCCTTTTGATCTAATAGCGGTAAAGAAGATAAAGAAGTCCGGTGAGAGTGTAAATGTTGGAAGAAATTTTAAATGATATTTTTCTATAAATTGATATACAAATATTTTAACGAAAAGTATTGACTAAAAAGTCCAAAAAACCTAAGCGCCTCGGAATTTTTATATGAAACTTATCGTCTTCACCCTTGAGCGAATGGAAGTATTCGCAAACTTCATCGATTTTACCAACTATTTCTTGTTTATTACTCTGATACAATGGTTTTAAAACGAAAGTTTTTTAAGATTTTAATGTTGAATATGTCAAAATAACATTGAAGTAAAGAAGACTCAGTCACGGACCTATTTATAATTGCGCAGCCAACCTAACTTTCATGTTTTGTTTTTTGAAGCCTCTCGAAGTCATTTATTTGCAAGATATAAACCTTCGATTTGTTGCAATAGTTGTACCATATCTTCTGCCTTTATAAAAAAATGAAGGTTTATAAAGCCCTAAAGTTATGTTAGCACCAATTATTTGTGCCATATTTAAATTGGATGGGATCCATGTTTTAATAACATGGCTTTTTCAGAAGCTGTAAATCTTTTAGTAGGAAAAAAACTAACTGGCAAAAAATATTTCTTTGGCGATTTTACTATGCAAATACACAGTACTCATAACAATTGCTTTTCATCATGCATAGAAGATTTATTAATAAGTGATACATAACGACAAGTAAAAAAATATTGCTTCTGAAATTTTCGTCTGTTTATCTGTTAGTGTTTGAACAGGCAACGTACGGACGTAAAAGCTACGGAATCAATTAAGTTGAAGTATTTTTAATAACACACAGGAGACGACTTGACGTAATATTTAGTTTTTTACAAGAATCCCTTTATTCTATTAGAAGACTCGAGAATTTAATATTTACAAAAACTAATTTACATTGCATTAGCATAACAAAAAATAAATGGGGCGACTAGAGGCGAAGCGTGTTGTGGGAAGTGTAAATACTTGAGTAATCAATCTGAACCCTTCTTCAACGCAACATTTTTCTTTGTTACAAAATTCCTTGTTTCATCACCTTGATTAAAATTTTAATCTACTGTATATATTCGTAATTTAATTATTTTGCTAGATTTAGTATAAGGCTCCATATATTTAAACGTTACGTGTTTTATTGTATGTTTACAACGGACGTTGGAGGTTTTAGGAAAAAATGTTTAGTGTAACACAAAAAACGCAGTAAAACACAAAAGTATTGGTTTTTAAATATGTGTCTGTGAGCCTGTTTATTTGTTGATGCATCACACAGGAACATTTAAAAGGATTTTGATGATTTTTTTATTGGTTGATTCTATTAGGTCTGTGCTGGGATAATATATAAACTAAGTGTTATCGTAATCCACCGACAAAAAGAAATATAGCAATTAGACGTTGCAATAGAAGATATAATTACTGAGAATAGTTTACATTTTATAATTGTTATAATAAATGGTATTACGTGTATTAATCTTACAGTTAACTTAATAATGTTTCCTAAATCGATCACAGCTATATAATTAGAAAATAAATCATTACCCATTTTGTTTTATTACAATCATACGTGCGAACAAGTACTTCTAAAAAAATACTTCGCAAAATGATCTGTTATCCGAGCAACAGATAATATTGATCTGCATTGTATTTGTACAATATTTCTCAAAGCAAAATTTTTATCAACATTTTACTGCCAAGTTCCAGGTCAACGTAAAACTCTGTCTTAAGGATATATGTCCACAATACCGGAAGGCATATAAATATAAAATGAATTACGATTAGATTTCTGAATATTATAATCTGGATGTTGAAATATAAAAAAATGCAGCATGTATTAAAAAATCGTTTAGGATATTAAATCCTAGCTTCTTGACTTATAATGCCAGAACATTTCAATATGTTTGGAAAAAGAGAGCCAAACAACTAACTACGTTATTAATAACTTATTCTCAATTGGGCGGACATTTCAACTTTACGTGTCCGATAAGAGGGTCAATGAGGTTTGCTATTAAATTTATATTTCATAAATAATTATTTATACTACAAGAGATCAAAGTTTCCAAATAGGATTAAATAAAAAAGTAGGTTAACTCTTTATGTAGGCGTTTATATATGTGTATATATATATATGTGTGTATATATATATATATATATATATATATATATATATATATATGTATATATATATATATATATATACATATATATATATATATATATATATATATATATATACATATACATTTTTTTTCTTTAAGATAGACGGATTTACGATAGCATTATACATAAATGAAATTTCCTTTAGCATTTTCTTTTAGCAAGTAAAGATGCTCTAATTAAATAAAGAAACATTAAAAGATGTTAGCCATTCTGATTGAAAAAACGAGTTATACCCCATTGAAATGTCAAACAGAGGACAATCGTGATCGTACCAGAAGCAATACTTAAAGTTGCATTTCATTGTACATTATGGCAATAACAGTAGGAATCTAGCAACAATGTATCGAAAATGTCAGTTAATAGAGGAAGTTAGGAAGCTTATACGAATTGTAAGTTAAAACAGGTTATATGGTCTGTGATTTTAGTCTACAGGTAATAGTAAAGTAATCTGACAAATTGCTACTTGTTCTGTATGAAAAAAGTAATGTCGTCTCTTAAAAGTAAAACCTTTAAACTAAACACTGGTCATGCTTTGCCAGCTATTGGATGTAAGATACGTCCTTAAGTACGATTTTAAATATTTTTTAATTGTTTCAATAATTTCATTGCAAACTTAAAAATATTTTTTTTTCACAGTCGGAACCTTCTGTATTCAAGGTAAAGAAAAAATATTTTCTGTACTGGACGAAGCTTTAAGTGCAGGTTACCGATCGATTGGTGAGTTTTATATCAGGTTCTTATATTGAGAATTATTGTGCTTTTTTGTTATTTATAATATAATTTAACGTGTCTCTTGTTGGCCTTGGCTAATGACAATGTGAATGTGATCATATTCATTATATTTAAATCGCTCTGTTCAATGTTACAATAAAACTAACTTTATTTCTCGATACTGCATTGCGAAGTTTTGATTAAACAATTCGTCTCGATCTAAAATGAGAATTTGCCGCATTTTAAGATTTTCGCATCTGCATACTGCATTTAATTAAGATATTTAAAGAGATTTAAATGCTTTTAATTAATACAACTAGACACAGCAGCTGTGTACGGGAATGAAGAAGATATTGGGGAGTCCTTGCAAGTTCTTTTACCCAAATATGGTTTGCAACGCTCTGACATTTTCATAACATCAAAGCTCTGTAAGTACTTTATAAGGTTTTTTTTATTTTTATAAATTCCAATAAGAAAATGTTTCATAACTTGTATTGAACATATTACATGATTTTAGAAAACATAATAAATGGAAGCGGCTTTTAACTAATACCTAGTCAGTCCCGCAGTAAGTTTTGAAAGTCCTTTAGTATTAGTCAAGGAGTAAATTATGAATCTAATTTCATTTAATTTGACTTGATTATTGTCTTTAAAACAACCAAAATATGCACTCTTGAACTTCAACGTTTTTGCATTTCAGGCAAGGTACACTGTATAAAAAATAGTAATGTTTCACGGTCACATTTCCCTCGATGCTCATTTTTTGCTCTCCAACTTTATGTACTGTAAAATTAAGTATCACGGAAATTTGTGCAAGTTTTATTCAAATTGAAGAAATAATTGGTGTTACTTCAAATAACATAATTTCTTTATAAATATATTAGTACAAATAATTCTTTAAAGTTCTGGCATTTGACAATTTTTATTGTTAGATGGATGAAAAATTATATCTTATTATGTAGCATGAACATGGAGAGACTGCCTTTATTTATGGCAATATGTTTTTTATTTTATATTAAATATTAAATATAAAATTGGCAATTATTGTATATTAAATATTTTGAATTTCCTTCTGTAAAAGAAAGCTTTGCTAATTTTACTGTTAAATCAAAACAGCTCCTGGTGCGCAAGGAGGTGGAAAGAAAACTGAAGATGCTGCAAAAAGATCTCTGAAAAACCTCAGGACAGATTATCTTGATTTATATCTCATACATTGGCCGGGATCATCAGGAATTGCTACAGAGGATCCGAAAAATAAGATTTTAAGAACTAATTCGTGGCTCACTCTCATTGAATTAAAGGAAAAAGGGCTGTTACGTGCCATTGGTGTATCCAATTATACTGTGAAACATTTAGAAGAATTGTTGTCCCAAAGCATTACTGTGATTCCGGCTGTCAACCAGGTAAATACATAAGAACATATTTTAAACCATTAACAATTCTTTCATAAAATATTCTGTCTGATTTGAGGTTGGTTTTAATTTACTATAATCTACCTGTTAACAATACATGTTAACAAATTCGTTAACGTTGAATATATTGGGTGTAAACCTGGTTCACACTCTGAAACCATGCCTTTCATAAACGTAAAACATACTTTGAACACGAAGAACTCGAAGCAAGCAAAAGGGAAGAAATTGCATGTCAGAAGATAAAAATATTAAAAATTTGGTTTGGTTGGCCATATTGGTAAGATTGTTGAATAATATTAATTTTGCTTTTAAGGTATTGACTCTTAAAACTATGTACAGTAAATCTGTGTGTCATTGTAGGCAAAAATAAAGTTTTAAAAGTTTAGTAATAGAATACAGACGCGGAGGATTGGCGAAGACAGGGAAATTTGATTGAAAAGAATGGAGCCATTTGTGCTTAGAACAAAAGAAATGATGTATTATACAGGTTGTCCAGTGGCAGATTTCAATGTTTGAAAAATTGTAAAAAAAAAACTACACCTCTAATACAAAGTAGGTTTATTTTAACTTTATAAGGTAGGTTTATTTTAATTTTATAACAACAAATGTGGATTTCATTTTTTAAAAACCACGTTTTCTAAATGGCGGCCATCGAGTCTGACACACTCTTCGAGTCCAGCACACATGTTTTCAAAAATACATTTGCAGAGCGACTGGGGTATCCTACTGACTTCGGCTCAAATATTTTCTTTAAGTTGTGTCACAGTGCTCGGAAAAAGAAAAGGTCACATGGGCTTAAATCGGGTGAACTAGGTGGCCACGGTACGGTACCGTTTCGGTATATTTTTTTTTTCCTGGAAATAACTGCCGCACTGCATTCATGGACACATTAGCAGTGTGAGCTGTGGCCCCGTCCTGCTGGAACCATGTGTTTTGGTTGAAGGATGCACTATTCTGTAGTTCTACTCTGAAAAAGTCATTTAACATCTGGGCATATCTCTCCGAATTCACAGTTACAATTTGGCCACGTTGATTTTCAAAGAAATAAGGCCCTATTATTGTAGATGCAGACATGGCACACCAGACTGTTACTTTAGGCTTATGTAAAGGCTCTTGATGCATTTGTCTTGGGTTGTGGACATCCCAGTAACGAAAGTTCTCCACGTGAAAATCCTCTAAAAATCCTCCAGCGTGAAAGTGAACTTCGTCACTAAAGAATATGTTGCCCATCCGGGTAGCAGTACGAAATCTCAACAACATCACCTCCGCGTAAGTTTTTCTTAATTCAAAGTCAGAATCGCGTAAATCTTGAACAATTTGAATTTGATATGGATGGAACTTGAGCTTTTTTCGCATTATTACCTGTAAAGTTGATTTCGGAATTCCCAATATCGATGAACGTGTACGCAGTGATAAACGGTGATTTTCAATGACAGAAACCATAACACGCTCGACATTTTCATCTGTGGCTACCAATGGGGTAGGTCCTGGCCTGGGCCTATTTAATGTTGATCCTGTAGCTCTGAACCTTGCTACCCATGACTGAATGAGGTTGATCGATGGTCCATCACGTAATCGACAAATACTGTAACGATTATTAAATCGACGGTGTGCTACAGACAGCGAAAATCCACTCGAAATGTACGCCTCGACGGCAAAAGTGCGGTGCTCTCCACTCCACTGTTCCATGGCTACTAAAACATTCGCACCGCTTGCGCTTCTAACGACGCCCCCCGCGCCCCTCTTATGTGTTGCGTTCAGAAACTATGTTTGTTCAAACTTTGGAATCTGCCACTGGACACCCTGTATGACGATTATATATTTTTTTCTAAATATTTCTATCATTTCTGTTGAAATAATCATATAAATGTCAGAGAGATCAATTTATGTAGAAAATTCTAATGATATGAGGAATTTTTGTGAAGTCTAATACTATTATGCTGCACTTAGTGTGTTTAGTATTTAGTTGCAAAGCCTATATCTGCCAATTAAATGATCACATTTTTCAATAAACATTTATAGATATCTTGTTATAAATGTTTACATTTCCTAGAAATTCTACTCTTCGCATTGAAACATCACAGATTATATTTTCAATTTACATTAAATAATATGCATTTGACACAATTAATAATTGACAACGGTATAATACAAATATACATAATATGTCCCTAAAAACCTTACGGCGTAACCCTGTGGGATGTCTAACATTATATAATTTCACTGGCCTCATTACGAGTATAGTCCACAGTCCATAGTGCTCGGGTCAAAGTTCCTAGTTACTACTTGTGGCATATGATAATATTGCATAAAAATAACTCGCCAGAGTTTTGTATCAGCTTTTTTCAATTTTATTTTTAATAGGTTTATCTATTTACGTATATACGTAGGACTTTTGTATTAAAGGCTTAAAAATTTTTTTTCATTTTCTTAAATTATAACATTTCAAGAGTATTCTGTGAAAATTTCAAATCGATGCCTTAAATAGTTTTAAAGATAACCTACAATAACTCTAGGGCTCTTTTACTATTCATACCCTATTGATCTCAGGTAGAAGATGAGAGCATCACAAACTGGTCTGTACAGGAGTAACTTTAAGAATTATGATTTGCAAAGACAAGTTTTTTGGAGTAATCCTCACATAAAGCATTAACATCCTTAAGTCTCATTTAAGGATGAGGCGTACGGCTTCTCGTTTGATTCTGGTGATTTCGGCGACATCTCTGATTGCGAGGTGACAATTTTGCAAACAAAATTGCAAAAGTAACAAAGTTGCTACTGTGGGACTGCTGCAATTTTATTCTCAGGAAGTAAATATGAAACAAACACATAGAAAAGAGATAGATAAATTCTAAACACAAATTTAAAAAATGCCAAAACTGGATCTTTTCTATGACAAAAATCTTTAGTGAAATGAAATAAAATTCTTATTGCAATAAATTTGTAGGTACTTTATAGACATGAAAGACGTACAACTTTTTGCTTTTGTAATGAAATATTTTCCAAGAACAATTTACTATTGTTTTGTGGATTGTCTCAATTTAGCAGTGATCACAAACTTTAAGTTGCAATTCTTACCATAAGAGTTTGATCAGGTTTAAATTAAGGGACTGGTTATCTAGGTATCTAAATGTCAGTCCTGAAATTTTGGGAATTTTTGTACGGATTCTGATTCGGTATTTTAACAGAAACATGATTGTCATAAGAAAGCATTATTTTACTATGAAACATGACTATTCTTAATAATATTCTAATACATATTGAGCTTCTACAAAGTGTACATATTAAGTTCTTTATTATTTGGCGAGCAATTAAAATAAATTAATAAACAAGCTATAAAATAAACAAAATTGCACCTAAGGTTTTATTGTTTAAAATAAATATGATATAACAAATGGAGTAACCATATTTATATCGCAGCCTTCTTCTCGTTGAATATGGTTTGCTCGTTTGACAATAATCCGTCCCGTAACCTTGATCCATGGTTTATTATTTGTTTTTACTTATCCCGAACCTGATGTAAGTCTCAAGATACCAAAATATAATCCCAAAACACTCTAAAAATTAGACCTGACTACGATAGATGCTCTATTTCTGATCATTTATAATAGTATAATATTTGTTTTTTTATTATTTGTTTACGAATAAAAGCAAAGTCTTGTTACTCTCATAAGAAAAGTGTACAAAGACCTTCTAACGTCAGAAATTTAGCATGAGTTTTAACCTGTCCATTTAAATCGACATCCATTGAGTTTGCATTACTTACATTTGCTTTAGACGTTTTTTTGTTTTTTTAAATTTTTATTCTACTGCTCAAAATTTATCTACCTATACATATGTCTCTTTTCAACCATTTTTTCCTCATTTAAATACAAACTTTATGAGTTACTAGTACGCACTGTTTGAACATGAATATTCTGTTATAGTGCTAGATGTACGATGGACATACATACAGACTCGTAGACATTTTTTATTTCAAAATTTGTTGTGCTCTCTTTGTATTTTTTTGGAATTAATTCCTATCAAATTCTTCTTCCTTTATGTCATCCGGAATTAAAATTTAAATATCTACATGTTTTAGCATTTATTCCTGATATGTTCATTTACTCAACATATTTTAGCATTCGTTGGTGTTAATTATAGTAGATTATCTTACTAGCTACGGTCTTCCCATATATTAAATTCATGTTTATATTATGAAGTGAGTTGAAAAATTATTATACTTTACCAAGATAGTCATAATTTTTACTAACCTTTAACTTACAACATTTACTTAACAGGTCGAGTGGCATCCACATTACTTCCAGCCAGAACTGCTGGAATATTGCAATTGCCACGGCATTGTCCTTCAAGCATATTCATCACTCGGTGGCTCACATCAGCGCTCTCTCATAAACGATCCAACAATTGAAGAGATATCTAACAAATTGCACCGTTCCAAAGCACAAATTCTACTAAAGTGGGCATTGCAGCAAGACATAGCAATTATACCTAAAGCATCCTCCGGGCAGCACATTTTTGCTAATATTGATCTTGATTTTAAAATACCTCCCGAAGAAATGAATGCGATCAATAATTTGCGATCAAAGAACCGTAAATACGCTTGGGATCCTAGCAAAGTGATGTAAATCGAAACATTTTCAAAACATAAAATAAGTTAACGAAGATGACCTCAGCTGAAGAAAATGATTTTATTGATAAAATTGCACATTGTTGTTTAGAATTCTATGATAATTTACCTAAGAAAGGCAAGCCCACTGATAAGGAATGGACTGTTATGAGTTGTATAATTAAGTATAACAGTACTGATAAAAACAATATTGAAGTTGTGTCATTGGGCACTGGTTCTAAATGTATTGGAGCAGGTAGTATGTGTGAAAAGGGCAGTATATTAAACGATAGTCATGCTGAAGTTATAGTTAGACGGTCTTTTCTCCTGTATATCTATAGTGAAATAAGAAACTGTACAGAAAATAAACCTTCCATATTTAATTACAAAAATGAAAAATTTTTTTTGAAAACTGATGTTAAGTTTGCGTTTTATTCATCACAATTACCCTGCGGTGATGCGTCAATTGTTCCCACGACAATTAAAGTTGATGACGAAGTTGAAGTAGACGTTGGTGAAATTTTGCAAAATAGAAAAGGAGTAAAACGCTCAGCATTGGTGACAGAAAGTGAAAATCATGCTAAACGTATTAAGCATGATGCAAATACTATTAATGATTCTTTGAAAGATATTCATAGGACCGGAGCAAAATGTTTACCGGATGCTCTACAAGATCCTCGTTGTGAAGGTGCTAATTATCATATCCTAGGTCAAGTTAGAACGAAACCTGGAAGGGGTGAAAGAACTTTGTCGGTTTCATGCAGTGACAAGATGTCCAGATGGATATATTGCGGTATACAGGGTGCTCTATTGTCTTTGCTATTAGATAAAGTAATATTAGTGGATACTTTCATTTTTGGTGCAGGTGTGCCTTATTCAGAAGAATCATTGAGGCGAGCATTAATATGTAGATCTTCAAGCTCTGCTGAGAAGTTAAATAAATTATTAATTAAAATGCCCAAGTTTTGTAAGACAACTTTGAAATTCCAACATTTGAGATCAAAAGACAAGCTGAGTTGCCCTGCAAGTATCGTTTGGAGTAAAATTGGAAGAGGGTAAGTTACATTAATGTGCCCAGAGAACTTTACAAGTAGTAAAAGTCTTATAAAATGTCTATGCAATTGGTGGTCAATGCACTTTAAATTATTTCCAGGAGGAGGAATTCAAAAAGAGATTAAAGAAAGTATTCATTAAAGTTAATAGTCTTTTGGTCATCACTTAGAGAATAGAAAATAAGTGTTTGGTAAAAATCAGTAACTATATGTTTTAAAAAGTTTATGAATTATAAAAATGTGTGCTGTAATCCATAATTGCACATAATTCCCCATGTAGAAAACATGCATAATACAATACCGTATGTGACTTTTCTTTTTCTTTGATCATTCTGAGTATATGAGTCATGATGCTAAACTAAGCATCAAATTTATAGAATAAAAAGAAATTGCATTGACTAAATTTTGTGAGAATGCTGGTGATAAAAGTTGTTGAATTCTTAGTGAACAAATGCTATGCTTAGTGAATGATAGATAAGTGCATTATTGTGCTGGAGTTTCCAATATTTTGCATAATTCTGGCAGTTACAAAGTCTCGGAGATATTAATCAAACTACTAGTAGTATTTACTCTGAGCATGAAGATTCCATTCTCTGAAACAGATTACTCATGTCAACTTAGTGTTGCTTTTGATAAACAGTCAATGGCAACAACTTTTTATTAGCTGTCAACGGGACATTTTTTCAATCATTGCCGCCTTGATGTTTTACAATACACAAAGTTATTTGAAGCAAAAATATATATATTTTAGTATAATATTCCCTTTACATTGGTTTATAAATCTTCTGTATTTAACATGTCTGTTGCTGTCTCTTCGTATGCTTTAATAAAATATACAATTAGTCTGGGAAATTTCACATGTTCTTTGTTGTTTTTAACTTTACAAGTAGTAAAAGTCTTATAAAATGTCTATGCAATTGGTGGTCAATGCACTTGAAATTATTTCCAGGAGGAGGAATTCAAAAAGAGATTAAAGTATTCATTAAAGTTAATAGTCTTTTGGTCATCACTTAGAGAATAGAAAATAAGTGTTTGGTAAAAATCAGTAACTAAATGTTTTAAAAAGTTTATGAATTAAAAAAAATGTGTGCTCTAATCCATAATTGCACATAATTCCCCATGTAGAAAACATGCATAATACAATACCTTATGTGACTTTTCTTTTCCTTTGATCATTCTGAGTATATGAGTCATGATGCTAAATTAAACCATCAAATTTATAAAATAAAAAGAAATTGCATTGACTAAATTTTGTGAGAATGCTGGTGATAAAAGTTGTTGAATTCTAGTGAACAAATGCTATGCTAAGTGGTGGCACTAAGTGGCTAAGCACCAACTTCTAGCTTGCTATCGTCGCCACAGATAATGAAACAGAACCATCAGTAGAGATCCTTGAAAGAAAGCAATACCTGAGTGTTGTAGAACAACTTGAATTAAGCAAGAAATACAAAAAAAAGGAAAAAATATTGTTGCAACTCCAAATTTGATGACCTACAATTTATATTAGGGAAATTCTCTGTAAGCTCGTAATGGCCAATACAGTTGCTGTTCTGACATATTTTTTAAACATTTTCGAGAAAAAATAATACTATTGCTTAGGAAAGTAACTATTACTTATGATGTATAAGAGGGTCGATTGAATTAATACCTATTTTTCGAGTTAATTATTATTTTCTGAAAAATCATGACAGGGGACTGTTAGGTGCAACCAGGGGCTGTTTTGAAAGTAAGAGGGTACAGTCAGATGAGACAGAGGACTGTTTTTATATAGAATGAAGTTATAATATTAATATTAATCATTTATTATCTTTATGCCATATTTACACATCAACATTAAAAATATAACAATAGTTATATTTTTAAAGTTTCTTAAAAAACAAAATGAAAAACATAACTTCTCTTCCAAAACTAAAAAATAAACTTTCGTATCATAAACATATATTAGAAATATTTTTTACTTAACCTGAGATCAACTTTTTAGAGTTAAATTATTATTATTACTATAAATTATTAAATGCTGTATGCAGTGTTTTATGAAATACTATTAATATAATTGTTACAATGTTTCCTCTCAACAATTAGAGATACATATACATGTAATTTCAAATGAGATTACAATTAAAGCCTAAGGCTTTTTTTATGAAATAAGGCACATATATTATCACACTGAACTTAATTCAACACTCGAAAAATATTAGCGTTCACAAACATCTACGTGAATAGGGAAGTTATAAAATATTCTCTTTCCCTTTAGAATCAAGTTAGGATTATCCAAGTTTAGGTTAACTTGATCAAAAGACACGTCTGAAATGCTCATATCATCTATTTTAAAGATTTCTACTTTATTGTCACAAATCTTCAGAAAAGTAACACATAGTTCATTTTTTTCTTCATCGATCTCATTAATTACTGCGGCATAATGATATTCCAAATTTTTCACTGAAAATTTCACAAGAACGTATTCTTCAGTATTATAGCATGAGTTTATCTTAGTCAATATCTTCCAGTTCGGCATCTATAAACACATCTTCTACTATCCATCTGGGTTTTAGGTCAAAGTTTATACTGCCTATCTTAAAACGCTCACAAGATCCTTTGTCCGTTATTGTTGTAAATTGTTCAACATCAGGAATTATTTGCTATTACAAAAAAGATCATTTTGTTACGATACTGCGTGACAGGGCCATTGCTCAAGAAATGTATGCGTTTGATGCCACATGGAAGAGCTTTGAAAATTGGTCGTAGATGTGCTCAAATGGCAGTAGGTGGAAGTGGTTCTCGGAGATCGTGCAAAAAGAACGGATTGAATTCCTTAGGTGAACTACGATCGTATGCAGACTTAGTTGAACTCGAGATCCACCGAAATGAAAGGCCTGTATTTCAACTGCGCACTTGGTACAATAATTTTCACTAAAATCTACGTGGAGTAGGACATCCTTGTCATGTAGAGTTCGCTTTAAATAGTTCATGGCATTATATTGGTGTACAATATTTCTTTCATGGTTAAAGAACTCTATTAGATCTTCCTGCAACTGTGTTATGTGTTGTCTCACATATATGTCAAATGTTTCTTCTGAGATTTTATTATTATGTTTAGTCTTGAGATCCTGGATTTCTTACCTCTCAGCAATCCACATTTTATATTTCATGACTTTGCTCTTGTCAAACTCCTTATATTTGGGATTTTTATTGATGTAAAAAGCACATGTTCTTGATAAAGTCTTCGTTCCTTTTTACCAGCTGCTATATGGCTATTACTACCGTCTTAAAAAAAATTCTGAACAGCTTGTTTATAACTTTCAGGTATTCTAATCTGTCGATTTACAAGTACATCTTAACATAATTAAATTTGAAAGTGAATCTATGACCAGAATAAAAATGGTGGGGGTTTGATGAGAATTTCACGTTAAAGAGAGTGCCACTGTGAAGATGAAGAAAGAAAAGTATTTCGTAGTTTGTTGATGTACATTTGGATAATGATATTGAAAAAGAAGGTAAAAAATAAAAAGAAAATCAGACATTGAAAGCAAAAAGACTAGACTGAAAAACAGATCTGATTGAACAATTTGTGAAATGTAAGAAAACAATACGGGAGTTAGGAAATGTTGAATTTTTATATTAGAACAAAGGTGAAGATTACTAAAAGAATAAGAATAATTCAAAATAGAGTAACGATGTGAAGGTATAAAGCCTATTAAAATCTATAATCAATTTTCTATTTCCTAGTTTGTATAGTTTTGCTACCATTTACTGACATTACTTTTTTACTAGCCTTTAGAAGAAAAGATATGAAAATGTCATTACCATTCACAGATTGCACGAAGTCTCCGTCAATGGCAAAAAACAGGGTGTAACGAAGAAACAAGTGGACAACCCACAATGTTGGCTGACCATCTGCAAACAATCCTTATACCAAAATTTTGCCAAAATATTGAAAAGTAATGAAAATTTGAGAATGAATCTACTAGGAAATGTGGATATCGATAAGTTAGCATATAATGAAGCGAAAAGGAGTTCAATAAGTTATCTTGAAAGGTGGAATGAGATAAGAAAAACTGTATTTGGTCTCTGGACAACGAAGCCAGATATGTGGAATTTTCATTTATTGTAGATGATAGGTAGTATCAATTTTATTTTAACGTAAAGAAGACAAAATAATTTAGTTATTTGGTAAAAAGTCCATTCGGTGTGACTGATGTCGCCACATTGTCAGCATAGTCAGTTTATATTCCATTAGACTGATATTGATGTATCGTCTACATGTGTTGCAAGTATTTTTATCATATAGAGATTCTTGTTACCACTTGTGTTGGTTAAGGAGAGGTTAGGTTAGGTAATATAACTACAGATGGGAGTGAGGATGGTTTTCCATGATATTACCAAGACATACAAATATTTTAATTGCTATCCAATTATTTTATGAAATATAAAGTAATTCATAATTATGTTTCACGTAATGTTGTAATTAAGGTACAGCTGTTGAACTAAAAACAGGTAAAACGGCAGTACCCTATTTTGAAAGATCCACTGCCATTGCTTAGAGGCACTGATTTGAATGGTCAGAATAAGTTCAAGTTGTATTCACATTCGCAGTATCGAGTGACGTTTTTACCTCTGTAGTTTCTATAATAAATTAACATTTACAGTTTATAACATCTAACTTCTAACAATTTTTAGTGTTATATACAGAATTACTTAGCCAGAGTAACATCGAATGGCGGGTGTTGTCAACATCCATTTGAGAAAATTAAAAACGTGTTACAATTTTTTTACATAAAAAATAAAAGTGAAGCAAATAAAGGCAGTTGAAGAAAAAAATTTAGTTAATTCTAAATTTTTCTTTATGTTATTTTCAGCATCTAGATATAACTAACTGCTACACCGAGTATACTAATAAACGCACTCATTTTACAATTTATACACAAATTCAACTGTTTACAAAACATTCCGATTAAGTAGTTTGGTTTTTTAATTTAAATTTTTTAAACACAAATGACATAATGTACTATGTAGGATTTAAATCATAAAGTATTATTTTGTTTTTATTAATAATTTTGATGATGTAGTGAAAATATAACCAACTAGCATTATAGATTTCTTGATGTTGGAACTTTATATAACGTCGATTAACTGGTGGAAATTTGGGAATGTTTTAAAATACCTTGCAAACACACAGATGTACTTACTCAAATTGATTTTTATGTTTTTCTTTAATTTCATTAACTAGATTCAGATCTGTATACCAAAAACAAAAACCTATAACCTGTATAAACTGTATACCAAAAACAAATTTATTATTATCATTCACTTGTTTAATAAAAATTACATAAATTTTTGTGTCTCAGTAATATTGTGAATTGGTAATATGGGTAATTGTGACGATTTTTAGAAATCAACTTAATTTACCTACTTTATACCAGTTTAAAGCAACTTCTAGGTCTAAAAATTCTGTCTAAAAGTTTCAATGCATGTGAACAATTTTTCTTTAATATGTACGTCTATTTTTCTTTTACATTGTATTTCTTCATATATGTGTACTTCTAAATTTATTATAACAATGGTTTCATCGACTTAGTATTAAGTGACATTAGTTCGCATAAACATATGTATTGATAAAGTTTGTTTCCAGTATTGCATTCTGTGTAAATTCCAGAAAGATAGAACGAAGAAAAGGTATATAAAAATTTAGGGGAACCACTTTGGTGAAAATACAATTCCTGGTAGAATATACAGAAGATGGTTCGAATAAATTTTTGCAGGCAATTTCGATCATATTAAATCATCTCTGACCAAAGCTGATACTGTTAACAAAATCTTTAAATAAAAAAGAATATATTGTATATATATATGTAAACCTAAGAAGATATTTCTAATAAATTATGGTAATCAGTCATTTGCTTTATTCATAAATGAATATTTCAGTACTTTGCGTACGGTCCATTTTTACTTTTTAAAGCAATTTATGTTTGAGAGAAAGCTCATATGGGTTTTGTCTTGTTGAATTTTGCAAGTCATAAGAAATAAACATACTATCAAGACCATGTGTGATTGTGACTTAATTAAATATAATGAAACCTACATAAGCTTTCCAAAAATCACTTAATGGATTTTCAAGCTACATTTGTTACATTTACACATAATATTATGATCAAATTATATTGTATAGGCCTACCAATATTAACAATACGTGCGGCGTGGGTATGTGACGACAATGTGAAAAGTGGGGGAATGTTTGTTAATTTTTTCTTTTTAAAATATGTTACAAAAATTTTCTTTTCTAGCAAGGTTAAGTAGTGTAATAACATTTTAAGTGGAAAAGAGATGTATAATAAAGGTTTTTTTCTGCAATAAACGACTCTTAGATATAATTACATTTGTTTTTGTTTCAGCTGTAAATTTTTTCCAATGACGATTTGAGACCACCTTAGTTATAAATTACAATCAAGAAAAAAGATTTCTAATATATATTCTGATCATTATTGGTCAGCGTGATCAGATCATATACACTTCCTTTAAATATGTCAGTTGACAATTCGCTAAGTGCAGACATGACATTTTTTCATTATAAGTGACATAATTTGTCACATTATTCTGAAGAGGAGAAAAGTAAAAATTGCATTAAAAAAATTCAAAATATTCAATTTTTCTTTTTATTATTCGGAATAATAGGCCAAATCACCTGTGAAAATATGTAGCAATGTATAGTATGCAGTGTATATAGTTTTAAGTTCCATTTGTTAGGAATGTATGCAAGATAGATTTAACTATTATATCTTCACATACAAGTTGTCACCTCACATTAGGGTTGCCACCCATACTATATTATATAGTATCGTGCTATATTTCAGTCAATTGTACTACATGTTATAGAAAAATAATATAGTACGAATAATACTATATTTTTATCGGTAATTCAGTTGTCGTGCTTTTTTATCTGATGATGTTTCTTGCACGAGTTGCACACCTGACACGCCTCCCAAAAAGAAACGAGAAAAGGCTCCAAAAATATAAGGCTGAATGGGACTCCAACTACCAATGGTGCAAAGAAGATGCTAATAACAAATACGGAACAAAGTGGTACTTTATGCTTCATTTCTTTTTCGATTGCCGATAGTGGGATTGGTCACGTGAGTTTCAAATGTTTCAATGTATGTTGTGCGTGCACATTCTTATGTGTGTACCCTTGATGCAAGCAAGCTAACATTAGGCGATCCCGAGTTGAAATTAAAATGATAATTTTAGCCTCAAAAGCTTTTTATTTTGATGTTTAACTTACCGCTCGATGCAAAATGATATTTTTAGCCTAAAAAACCTACCTTGTTTTTTAAAATGATATGTTATGGTTAAAAAGCTTGCTAGGAGGATATGTAGGTTAATTTTATCATTTTATTTGATAAAATTATTATTTAGCACAATTAAATAAAATTTCTGAGTCCAGTTTTGGACTTCAACAATACTTTTTCAATATAAATGATAATTTTATTTGAATGATTATTTATTTAATGTACAGTATTACATTATTTAATGTCTTTCTAATTGTTGTGGTTCACTGTATTGATAATAAAAAAAGATTTAGTAAACAATATACATTGTTTTTGTGGTAATAAAAAATTAAAAAATAAATTATAAGAACAATAGCTATAATTTTTTTATTCTTTAATAATATTATAAAGTTTATATTTTTAATATTGTTAATGAAATAGCTACTTATATTATTAATATCATAGATCAATAATTAAATATCATAGGTCAATAATTAAACAAAATATTTTTTGAGAATTTTTTTAGTTTTTTATTTTTATAATTTATTTATTGAGAAAAAATTAAAAATAATCAACTATTCGCTAACCTTATGATTTGTGAATTTCCGAATTTATTATAAAATAGGATTAATAATGAAAGTATCAAAATATTGTGCAAGTAAATTTCTTGATTGTGTAAATTAAAAAAATATTAACAATGTATAAAAGTGATATTAGTTTAGGATTAAGTATAAAAATAAAAGTAAAAAAAAAGTTAGCGAACAGTTGATTATTTTATGAAAGCAAAAATAACAGACAGAAAATTTTGAACTTTTTTTAACAAATAAATTATTTCTCAGAATTGAAAGAGAAATTTACATGTCATAAATTTTAAAAACTCATCGTGAATTTAAAAATTTTTTTTTATTTTTACAACTTGTTGAGAATTAATTAAACGTAATAAAAAATAAAACTACAGCAAAATTTTTATAATACTTTTACTTAATTCTCAACAAATAAATTGTAAAAATGAAAAATTAAAAAATAATTCACTTTTGATTATTTTAATTTTTGAAGTGTGAATTTTTGAAGTGTGAAATTTAAAAAATAATTAATTTGTTGAAAATAAAAAAGCTTAAAATTTTTCAAGTGGCTGCTAACTTTATTTTTATAAGTAACTTACAAAATTGAAAACTTTTTTTACAACTAAATTATTTTCTAAAATAAAAAAAAATTAACACTTAAAAAATTTTAAAATCTAACGTGAACTTTTAAAAAAAATTTTATTTTTATAAATTACTTATTGAGAAATAATTAAAAATAATTAGCGGCTTGCTAACTTTATTTTCATATTGCTTTTAATTAATTCTCAATAAGTTAATTATAAAAATAAAAAATTAAAAAAAACACGTTTTGTAAAACCGAAAACTTTCGTAATTAAACTGAAAAATTTTTGAAAATAAAATTTTTTCTAAACATATATTTATTTAAAATATATAGCGGCTTGCTAACTTTATTTTCATATTACTTTTGATTAATTCTCAATAAGTTGATTATAAAAATAAAAAGAAGATAAAAAAAATTCACATTTTGTAAACCAACAACTTTCGTAATTTAACTGCAAAATTTTTTCTAAGCATAAATTTGTTAAATTTTTTTTATATTAGAAAAAAATTAATTAAATGTCTCATACGCCGCATCCATAAACAATAAAAATATATTATATTAATTATTCAATCACGTGAATAGATATTTTGAATGTTTAATATGTTTGAATAGTAATGATATAGGAGACCACTTTAAAGTCTCGAAATTCACATGCGTCTGTTAACCGTGCGGATAGAGCGTTAGTTTAGTGATATGAGTTTTTTTCAGTAGCTTAGGTTCGAGTCCCCGTTAAATTACTTTCCCTTTATTTATTTACTAGCTGACCCGTGCGAAGTCTTCGCACTATATCGCCATCTAGTGTGTTCCAAGTATACAATTTGGCTAAGATATTTGATGTGTCGCCCACAGATGGCGCTCATGCCAATTGTTATAAAAATTAATTTTTTTATTAACAAAAAGATTTTTTTCGAATTTTTTTATATTTTTCGCCCAAAGTAGAAAACATAAGCTTTAAGTGGGTATTTTTTAATTTTTTTTGGTGCAGTAGTTAAAGAGATCGAGCCGCTCGACCAAAAAACACATTTTAGAAATAATATATTTAGATAGATTTCTAAGTGAGTGAGCAGAGGGTTGATGATAATAAGCGGTACCGAACATCTCGAGAACTATTGCGCGCTGAAAAAAAAAATTCAGATTTTTTATATTAAGACAATTTACTTAGGTTTAAAATAATTTGTCTTGGTTTGAAATAATTGTGATAGCGGCCATTTTTAATTGCATTTCACACCTTCCCCTTTCCCTTCACCTTTCCCTTCACCTTTATTATATGATCCAATAAGGATCTTTCTTATGGTGGCAATGTAGGTTTTTGAGGCTAATTTTATCATTCTAAAATGATAAATTTAGCCTAAACTTGGTAAAAGCGGACAAAAATGCCATATGTAAGCCAAATTTATCATTCTGGGATACACGTCATCATAGTCGAAAATATCTAAATTAATAAAATTAACCTACAAAGCCTACAGGTAGTATGTGTAGGCTAAATTTATCAGTTTAATTTTGTCTCGGGATGTGATCGATTGTTTTTTTGGTTGGGTTAATTGGGCTTGGTTGTGCATGTCGTTTGTTGATTGTTCGCATGTGGAACAACATAGTGAAACCAAACAGCACAAAAATAAAAGTGAAATGAGAAGGGCTGTTTTTATTTTGCAACGATTTCTAGGAACACCCTCTTCTTCCTCTTTCACATCCTTAGCTGATTCTAAAGATGCAATAATTCCTGCAGAACTAGCATTAACATTTCATACAATCAAACATAACATATCTTACAATAGCATGGATTGTGGTGTTAAATTAAATAAGATTTTATATGTATATTCTAAAACTGCTCTCAATATTTGCTTGGCACGCACTAAAATGAAAGCCCTTGTAACAGAAGTGTTGGGGCCACAAGTCTTGCAGATTGTCTTAGATGATTTAAATAAGGATATTTTCTACTGTATTCAAAGTGATGCTTCAAACAGAAAAAATGTCAAACTTTTTCCATTAGTTATTCAGCACTCTACTTTATTGTTGATAATGGTATTCAGAATAAGCTAGTAGACGTTTACGAAAATCCCGATGAATCCGCTGATGGAATGTTTAACGCAATTAGAAGTTCCTTAACTGAACATAACATTTCTTTAGACAAAATATCAGTATTAGGTAAGTGCTGATAATTGTAATGCCAATTTTGGTATCCACCATTCATTATTCACTAATATGCAAACAGTTGTTTCTGATATCGTCAAAGGTACTGTCATGCAGATATTGTGCACAACATAGCGAAGTTTTCTATGAATTGTTTAATGCATGATGTAGAAAATATTATTTTAAAGATTTATAGTCATTTTTCATCCTCAGCGGTGAGGCGGGAAGAATCAAAAAAAATTGTAGCAAGTGTCGACGGGGAATGGCATGAACTAAAAAGGCATGTAGGCACAAGATGATTTTCTTTATTACCTTGTGTTGATAACATATTGCTGAATTGGTTACCAATAAGAAACTATTTTGTTAGTCTACAGGATGACTGCCCATCAATCTTGCAAAATATTCTTTTGCTAGATGAAACAGAAGGGCAAACTATCATTGAAATTTATTTTCATTTTGTCAGTCATATTTTGCATGTATTCAACAAAACTGTGAAGTTGCTAGAAGGAAATAATGTCACCGTTTTAGATGTCTACAATATTATGAAAAACTTAAATAATGTATTAGAGCAGCAAAAACGGACCATTTCTTTAGATATGACACAAATAGAAAAATTAATAAAATAGAAGAAAAATCTCCCGAACTTTCAAGTAGGATTCATAGTAACCTTTTGTTGTTTATTGAAAAAAGTTTAATACATTTAAATAAATAGTTTGATTTTAACCCAACTAACTGGCTTAATCCAATGCCAATTTCTGAATTTAAACACGAAAGTTGAATTTAAACAAATCGAGAGCATATTGGATTCTTTAAATTTAGTTACTAAATTAATCAAAATTGTCAACAATTTGTATTCAGAAATAATTATGGTTAATGAACTTGTTTAAAAAATAAGCAACGAACAAGTGTTTAAATCTAAAAATACTGCTTAAATAATTTTTTCCGTAATGAATATAAAATGGCGAGAAGAAAGGAATAGGACCTCTATTAATTTCATTAAAAACGAATTAGTTTTAATGAAATGAAATTAATTTATTTTAATATGGATCCAAATTGCCCAGATTTCTATAATTATTTTAAAAATAATAAGACATTGTTAACCAAAGCTAAGACTAATAACAAATACACATGTAAAATAAATAATTACTAAAAATAAACTATTTTTTTCTCTGAATTTCCCAATAGTACTATATTTTTGCAAAGTTTTGAAAAAAATACTATTTTACCTTCAAAAAAGGTGGCAACCCTACTCATATGCCTCTTTAACGTAGTCTGCCTAATTTGTTCTTGTTCCGTTGGCTCATGATTGTACTTGTTTAATATGTGAACAGTTCGCGCATGACCTAGTCCAAAAGAGCACTCTCATAGACGAACTATGCGAACTAGTTTCCAGCTCGGTCGGGTATTTAGTTCGTTCATTCCTTTTAAAAGACCGACTTGTTATCGTAAAAGTGAGAGGAGCACGGCACTGTTTTAGTTTGTCGCGTTAACATACGGACGCTCCTTTTCATTTAATGGCGTGCTTAGCTGGCGTAGCGGCAGTCTTTGGAACATATTCGCAGCGCACACTACGACTGCATGTGCCTATTATTTGTAAAATGTAATCAAAATATTTGTAGATATTTAATTGTAAAAAGGGGTCTTACTTTTAGAATGCGGCATAATATAAGTTAATTTGATAATAGAGATAATGTGAATACATAATTGAGCTAGATAGATAATTATATGTATATTCTATGACATTGCAATTAATATTAACTCATATTATGTAGTTTGTTTTGGTGTATGTATTACAATGTCATCAAAGCGAAAACATAGTTCCATCGGGACATATTTCATTGAAGAATCAGATAAAAAAGAGCAAAATAGAAATACTTGTCAATAAGTATTGCAGGAGGCTTAAATGGAAACTTAATCCGACATATTAAAACAAACACACTTTTATTCCATTTAATTTAATTTCACTTCCCTGAAATGAAACTACATCAGAGTTAGAGAATATTATTTCCACATCTTCAAATGTACCAGAATCCCAACAATTAATGAACCAATACATTCGTAGGCCACCACCATTTGGAAAGGTTGAACAAATTGATAGACAAATCGTAGAAGAGAAAGAAATGCGAAAATTAATTGATCTGGTACCTCAATGCCCAGATTACCAACTTCCTTTAAAGAAAACGTTATCGGAAAATATAATATCAAACGTTCGTAGTGGCGTAATGGCTGAAGTACAAAAGGAAGTGCAAGCTGTATTTGCTTTGTCTCTCAGTACTGATTATTGGACTTCTAGAAATAAAGACAATTATAAAACCATTGTAGCCCACTTTATAGATAATGAGACTAAACTTCAGTCGGCATTACTTGGTTCTATAAATAATAATGAACGGCATACCAGTCAAAACTTATGCAGTTTTTTAAAAGATCATATGACAGAGTGACATTTCCCATAAAGTTGCTTCTATCGTTAGTAACAATGCTGCAAATATTATATCTGCTGCCACACTTGGTGAGTGACGGTGGTCAGTCGGGTGTTTTGCTCCCTCTCTAAACCGTCTTGTACAATAAGCTATCTGACGTTTTAGTGCAAGTTAAAAGTATTGTCGAATATTTTAATCGTAGCGCACACGGCCAAAAAACGAACAGCTACACAACAGTAAATGCATTTGCCTGTGTTTAAGCTCAAGCAGGATATCCATACCCGTTGGAATTCAACTTACGATATGCTTCTGCGAATAGTGCAGATGAAGTATGCGGTGATTGCTACGGTTGCACTTCTACGCTTTGACCTAACTATAAAAGAAAGGACTGAGATATAATAGAAGATACGGTAGAAATAAACGCCGAGACAAATGTGACTTTTGCAAAAATTACAATATTTTGTAACTTGCTTAAACATCTTCTCCAAAAGCATGCCCCTAGCAATGAAAAAATAGTCGCCGTACAAGTGTTAAAGAAAGGTATGGAAGACCGTTTTAAAAATTTGAAGAATAATTTCTATACGCTGAATGTAAAATTCTGGACGCCTGATTTAAAAAAAAGTGGACTTGAGAACCAAAGAATTTGTGAAGTTGCAATACAAGATCTTAAAAATAAAATCGGCAGAGTGCATTACTTAGCATTTAGTTCTAATAGCATCGAAAATAGAAAAAAAAAGGTAGTATATGGGACGAGTGTGATCAAGAAATTATTAGACCAGACCACTAGTTGTAGCTGGCATTCGCGAACTCGACAAATATCTCTTAGAAGAATACATAGATCGAAAAAAGGTCCGCTGCAGTGATATCAATTATACACTCATCTGTATGCATACATACGTTAAAGGGACATTGCATACTAGTGACATCCGTGCTCTGTGAATGCGTTTTTAGGCAACGGGACTAATTCTTAATGCTTGCCAAACTCTTCTATCGACGTGCAAAGTTTCGAAATTTATATGTTTACACCATAATATATAAAAATTGTTTAAAGTTACCTTTATAATTAAAATATTTATTAAAATTTATTCTATGGTATACATCGCTTTTGGAATCATCATTAGGAGTTGCTTCCAGAGAAGCGTTGTTAGAGGTTTAATATTTTCTGGGCCGTTCCGGGTATTATATGTGTCCTGCCGAGAAAACAACTATCTCGTATGTTTGGAGTTTATACAAAGTGTACAAAGCGAGCCGACGGCATTCGACTTTCCATGACGAGTGAACGTGGGCTGTAAGTAAGCGTAGTAGACAGCGCTGCGCTAACTGCTGCGTACTGCCCATGCTTCCACGAAATAAACGCAATTTAATTAAAATGCAAACAATGATTATAATATAAATTATATCGTAAACAATAATTATAATATAGTCAAAAAAAAATTTGTATTTTCAACGAGAGGTATTCCTCCGTACGGTGAATGCAGTTCGCTGTCAGCATTTCGATAAACTAGATAACGAACTAACTGGTAAACTAGACCCAATCTACATTCTGGATGATACCGCACAATATACACGGTGTCCGGGAATAAGTGTCGGACAAGGAAAGACGTTATTCGTAGAATGAAAAATAGTTGAATAGTTGATTGTCGTTAAAATAAAATTTTAAAGAGAACTTTTTGTCAGAAAATTGAAAATATTATTCATAATTATTTGTCATTTTTATGTACACACGATACTTGAGCACATTATCATAACCCGCAAACAGCTTCCCGGGAAGTACCGCGCTCCAGGCAAATATTGAGCGTGTTAAGAAGTGTTGTGTGAAATATTTTTTTTGCACTTAATTAAAAAAGACGTATTTTATCTTTTATTTCAACGACAATTTATTCCTTTATAGCTAACGAATAGCGACTTTCTTTTTACGACACTTATTCCCAGATACGTGTATATTAGTCAAAAAGTGTAGAAGGTGAACTGGGTTCTGCTAGCAATACATCTTCTTTATTAATCCGACATTGTTCCCTCTAATTATCATTTCTCCGGAGTATTAAGCATTCTTAGACTTTATCAAATTGTTTGAATATCAGCCTATTTTTTTCAGAAATAATGTAACATAGAAAATTGAAATTGGCATAGTCATCCCCATAGTTTACACCAGTTAATTTTTTTTCAAAGTTTATATAAAAATTAAATAGGTGCATAAAATTTCTTTTAATTTTACATATCATACAAGTATCACTTGATTATGAGGAATATAAAACTAGTTTTTAATTTTATATTTAGCAATATATTCCAAAAAATTCGCGAAAATTTGGCATCCCTCCTTTTATTTACAAAATTACTGAACCAAAAGTAATGAGAAAAACAGCATCGCTAAAATCTGACCAGGAGATTACAGAACAAAATAGCGATTATACTGGATCATATACTTTTTGAAATATGTACCATAGTTTTACGCCATTAGGCAATATATTTACGTTATGAAAAATAAATCTTCGTAAATAGTTTCATAGACTTGGTGAATACTTAGTAGAATACTTTTAAGCGTTTATAACTACCCATGTACGGAAACTCTATTTACGGAACCCTCGTAGTGCAAGTTCTACTCATGCTTGACAAGTTTTCATTTAAATACGTGTACGTGTTATAAGTTTAAAGTGTCTTTACCGTAGTCATTCTATCGTTACATCGATTCTCAAATTAATAACTTATCAATCTTATTATGACTAATTTATATTTCATTCCACTTATTCGCCTATTTAATGCATTCCACTAATTCGTTCCAATAAGTTATTTTAGAAAGTAAAATTAATTATTCCATTCTTTATTATTTCGCTCATCCTTTTTAGTAATTTGATTTAAATTTCAAATATATGCAAACGAAGAGAATGCCGCGGCGAATAAGTGGACTGAAAGAAAATAGATTCTACTTCCTAAGAAAGACCCCGTTTTTCTTGGGAAGTAGAATCTATTTTATAATGAGATAAATTATTATCCATTTTGTTTTGTTTGCAGATGTTAAAACGGCGTGTCTCTTGCAATCGTACGTACAGAAAAAGACGAGGAGAAACCCAAAAGAAATAAACATATATATACACACACACACAAACACACACACACACACACACACACACACACACACACACACATATATATATATATATATATATATATATATATATATATATATATATATGTATATTATGGAACTTTTTAACATTTGAGTCTAATTTCTTCAATACAATAATATTTTCTAATATTCGATGTCATGTCGTATTATTCGAAGGATAGTCGAGAGATGGTTATAATGTAATATCCGTGAATGAAAGCAACCAGTGTCATGTTTCTCATCCCTGGAATGTCGGCATATTGAGATACATTGTCACGGTAGAGATGAACATATTTATTATTCTAGAATATTTTTAGTATTTTATGACATACCAGTTTACAACAGTTAAATTTAAATGTTAAGATTAAATATATCCTAAATTGTTTATTTTCTTAGCACACGCATTAGGGGAAGAGGCGGTGGAAACAAGCGCCTCTATATCTGTAGAAAGTGTTAGGGAAGTTACTTTTTATATCTATTAAATTCTTATTCTCTATTCCGCTTAAATCCTATTCCGCTTCTACATATCTACCAGGAATTGTTGGAATAAACGGCGAGTGTAGAGAATGGGATTGTATGTTTCATTATCTCTGATCATTAAGCGGTAAACGTAGAACTCCTTCGAAGTGAGTTTTTTGTTTGTTTCTACGCCTGTTTCAGGTTGGATTTATTTATTTTTTATCACATTAAAATGATATCCGTCCTCTCCGTGTAGAAATATTAATGGATATTGAAGAGAACCATATGAACGGTGTGTCTCTGAAATGCATTGCAGTTGAAAAAGAGAAGGAGTTGTAGTCCTTCTCCTTTTGTTGTACAATTATGTCACAGGATGTGTTTTCATTGTTCACAATTACAATGGCAACGTCGTCTATCTGATGTGCATTAAATCGACATTCGTGTTCTCCAGGTGGTCTCTTATCGGCTCAAATCATAACTTTATAGTCATCAGGAATCATTCGGTCTAGTGCTGTTTTGAATATGTGAACAAGTTGATTGTATTTATGTAAGATCCTTTGTATATCTTGGCTTAATTCTCATCTCAGTTTATTGGTGTTTGTGCATCGTTGATCAATTTCTATTTCTTCATTTCCGATTAAATATACTTCCAGAAATTTATAGTCTTTATTCGGTAGTGGTAGTAATGATAGCATTTTGTGATAGATTTATCCTCGGATGGAAAAATATAATCGATTTCATCTCTGTCAATGATGATTGAAGTGACACCAAAAGCATTAATTTAGAAGCAAGCGTTGTACGCTTTTATATTTTTAAGAAAGTGTTTTTATTCTGGAGTTTCCCGGTCATATAATGTAGAAATTCCTGCGGAGGTGCTTCCAGTGGTGGTAAGAATTCGAATATAATATCGAATTTTTCCATTCATGTAACAGATTCTTGGTGTTTCTATGCTGATTTTTTTCGCGTTGCAGATGCTATCCATTTTTCCGATTACGACTTGTTTGTGTTTGTTATATTCTTTTGTCGCACATAGGAGTATTTTTGTGATAAAATCGGACAAAAATATTTTATAGTTTATTGTTAATTAAGAGGGTATTCTTTAATGTTTTAAAGCATTTATTACTAAGAAAACAGTAAAAGTACAAGTAAATACCGAATTTTTTACACAAGCGTACAGTTTACTTAAAAGCAGGAAAAATATTATTCTAAATCATCTTCATCATCCTTCTTTTCGTCTATTTAGTGATAATACCTATATTTAGTGATGACTCGAGTGGCGACCCCGCGAACATCAAATCTAATTCCTCTTTAGAAAATGGCTGCTGTTGCTTATGTAATGTAGGTCTCACGGAGCTTAAATACGGATCCGAAATCAGGAGCAATCTATTTAAAATGTCCATATTGCAATCTACTATTGAAAATTTTCTTGAAAAATTCAGTCAGTACTGCCGAAAGTTTTTATTGCGAGAAATAACTTCCAGTATGATCCTCATTCGTTTGATGAGAAAACGTCTCTGGGTCTGCAAATAATCTTCGTGATGTGTTGCCAAAATTGGCGTTTCCAAATCCAGCTTTGGGGACATCTACCAGTAGCAAATCTTGTTTAAATTCTATTTGAATTTTTTCTTTGTTTTCTTTGACAGACTTCTTCTCCGAAGGTGATCTCGCCTGATATTTTTTTATTGGGAGTTCATATGCTAAATGTAGTAAAGACTCAAAAAAGCGGATCCTAGCATGGAAAACAGATAGTCCAAACTGTAATGCTTCCGGCTTTATATTTTGCCCTTTGTTTAATTTATTGAAAACTTTTGAAGTTTGGCCACAAATATGGCATAATTGCATACCTTGCCATCGATCATCGTAAATAACATTGTGTATTTAATTTTCGCTTTCCCATCAGAGGTTGGTACCTGTGTTGCCGTCAGATTTTTAACTTAGATTTCAACATATATGATTTCCTCTTTAGTGACATCTTTTGTTTCCGAAATAAATCTTATATGAACTGGTCTACAAAATCTCACTGAAGAAGAGGTTGGATTCTGCCATATACTTTTTCGGTTCGTTCTAACTACCAGTTGGAAGGAAACTAAAGAACTCTGAAATATGTTTGCATGGTGTTCTGAAACTTTTGTTTGAACTGTGATTATTGAGACCCATTGCATCCCCATTTTCAAATTAATTCTAAATTTTCATTTTGCTCCTTTATGCAACTTTCAATTACTTCGGTCAAGTATTTCATTAAATGCAACAATGTATGGTCAAGTAACGCTTGCAATAGAAGCTCAATGCACGTTTCAGTGATATGGATAGTTTCTTCTTTGGGGTAGTATTACTTCTTTGCTTTTTGAATCAGAAAATAAATGGGATAAATATTTTATTGGCACTTCGAATTATTTCCCACTGCCTTCTTGTGAAGTCTCCTTCAAAGAAAATTGACAATGCCTCTCACATTCACTATTTCTCGGTTGAAACTAATAGATTTACGGATTTTAGTGGCTCTTGTTTGGCTGTCCATGATTTTCTTTAATATTACAGATGCATCGGTATTTCCACTAGTATGTTGAATAACTAGCTGCGTAGATCAATTCTTCGGCAGGCACTCGTTTACATAAGTTTTTCGGTGCTTGCTACATTCACTTAATTATTCAAAACTTTTAGTAGGACGCTCACATTTTTTTTTCAGTTTCTGTGTCGAAATTCGAAAGTTTTATAGAGGATGCTAGCCATTCTTCGTTATTATTTAAGAAACGCTATTCCTGTCGATTGGCTGTAGTCCACCTCTGCTTAAATTGGGTCTTAAAAAATCTCATAGCGCGAATTAAGTTATTTTTGTTATTGACAGGGCATCGAGTAATATAAGATAAGGTTGTAAACCTTATCTTACAATAACAAAAACTTTTCGTCAATTTTCTTTCCCTTTCATTCTTGCATAAAGTCATACAAAGATCTTCTGGTAAAATTTGTGAAGCTTAAAACAAATTCAGGATTATCTGCAAATAAAAAGAACAAAAACACATTAATAAAAATTAAAACTTTACAACTCATCGTGTTTCATCGCTTCGGAAAACAAAATGGGGCACATGGGTGCACATTGTTTTTGCTTTAGTTGGTCAACGATAACTCTAGTTACAAATATTTCAAGGAACCAGACAGCCTTCACAAGTAAACAAAAACACTATTTTAAAAATGTTTGACAAACAAAAAATACGTGTTTATAGGCTTCCTTTGTACATATATATGAAACCTTATTTAATTTAATAAATAATTGTAACTATAAAAAAGTATACTACATACTTTTGTTCTGCATTTTTAGAATGAATTTTTCTACTATCTACACATACGGAATCACTATTTTAAAAGTAACATGGAAATTAAATAAATGCGCCGAGAACAAAGACGTGCGGTTCAGACAATGACTAGGCTCCGACTGATGGTGTGGGGAGGGGCGAGCTCGAGCGTGTTATTTGTAACTGTAATTCGACGAACTGTTATCTAATCTGATAAAAACAAAAGGTTTATCCGAGTTTTTAAAAAGTTTCTGTTTTCGACCTTTGGCCGATTTTATCATGCAAATACTCCTACGTGCGTCGGGTCGAAGTGGAATGCTTCATTTGTTAGATTGGACTGTTTACTTGTTCTCGTTCGCGCTTCTCATAGGGTGATATTTTCATGAGTGGCTTGCGTTCACAATCTTTTATTATAAGATTGTATCACAATTCTTGATTTTTAAATTCGATAATTTCGTTACTTTTTGGTTTCTCTGCTTCTCCCGGCGCTCTTCGGCTGTTTCGTTTTTTCGCTGTTCTTTTTGTTTTCGCCGTTTTACTTCACAACTGGCAATATCTCCTTTTCTTTTAAGTTTGGTTGCTGTATAAAATATAAATCAATTCAACTTGTTATATAATAAATACACTAAGTATACTTTAAACACTTTTCACATTTTATTTTCGATTTATATTCAGTCACGGTATCACTTCGATTACTCACACTTCACTGTTTGTTTTTATTGACCAACTGCACTTCACTGATAAGAAACTAACGTTCGAATCCACGACGGATCTTGTTTTATATACGCCTACCAATGGGTAGCCCTACCCATATAAAAAAGGCTTCGAATGGTCCATAAGATTGAGATCGTTCTGGAATGATCTGGGATGTCCGGGGTTGTCCCCGAACGTTCCAGATTATTCCAAACATTCCACATAATTCCAGAATGTTCCGGGATGTTCTGGGATGTTGTGGAATGCTCTCGAATACTCCGTTCTGGACTCTTCTAAAAATTTCTAGAGGGCGAAACTTCTAGCCCTTAAGCACGACCTTCAGGTAAAAACGGGAACCTTCTTCGTAGATGGGGGATAGAGGGCTACCAGACCATACAACTCCCTTGATCGTATCGTATATATATATATATATATATATATATATACATACATACATACATATATATATATATATATATATATATATATATATATATATATATATATATATTGATTATTATTATTTTGACATCATTTCAATTAGACATAATAAATGAAACTGGTTACCAAATAAATATTATATAAAACACATATATTTATTTTAGTCGTAGTTGCAACAAATTTATAGCCTATGGACGTTATCAAGATGATGCGGATAGGTTATAAATTTGTTGTACATCTACAAGCGATGTCGCTACGCGTGTGTTCTCAAGCAATGTCGTGAAATTCGTGTAAAATTCGTTCTCGAGCGACGGGATTTTGTAGAAATCGACATAAACCATAATGTAAATGTTAAGATTAATAAATTAATCAGAATCAGTGTTAAAAACTACACGAGATATAATAATGTAAATAGTAGAGAGAGAGAGAGAGTTAACAATTTATTTAACTAAGAATCGTATTACAATTTTAAGCATTAGAGAATTATTTATTGATTGAAGCTAATTTCTTTATATTTTTTAAAGATAAATATCTTAATGGTACCTAAAATCCGCGTATAAGTTTGTGAAATATAAATTTTCAGTCATTGAATTTGTATGTGACTATTAAGTTTTTTTATTGTTTCTTCTTACTCGAACCAGCGGATTTTTTTGATAATATAGTCTTTTAATTTCAAAACTGTCATTTCAATTGTACATATTTATAAACTAAAATATAAGAAAATCACATGTGAAAAATACACTATTGATGTTGCAGTGAATGCTCAGCAAACTTTATTAGTCTATACAATAAAGGAGTAATAAAAATGTCAGTACTTGGAAACTAAAAAGTGCTATCTCTCTCGCACAGTTATTTGAAGTTGACCATATATTTAGTCACAGAACATATACCTAATATAACTAGAGATGATAAGTAGGCGTGGCACGAGCGCCACTGTTATGATCCGCTAATCACATATTTTTTTCTGCACAGTGACATATACCTTAGTCCTAGATCGAATACAATAAGTTGTAAAGCTCCGTTGTACCTCAGTGTCCAAACTTGTACTTTTGTGTCATAATTCCATGCAAAAATAAAGCCAAGGCAAGAATGTAATCAGTTGCAGCATTTTCTATAATCGATAAGTTAATTTGAATACATTTTTCGGATTTTAAATAAAAACGTTAATGGCGGCCTTGTTGCATTGGTACGCAAAAGTAGTGTACATACTTTTATGTTACTATCGCATAAGTATCGATAACGTGAATATATTTGGAGACTGTCAAACTAATAGAAGTTTTACACTTTAATTTACATAAGAATGATTTGGAAAGAAAGGACTGATATGTTTTTCATTAATTTCATAAAGTAGATTAAAAAAAAATGGGTGCGTGTACTTATGTACGCGCGTGAGAAGTAATACTTCTTTGGCATCATTAAATAATACATACGGATAGATAACCTCAATTATAGTCTTTTTCAAGTGCTCCAAGCACTTGAAAAAGTCTATAAACACAATTTTTTCACAAATATTTACGAATAGTAAATATATTAATCAAAATATTGAATTTAAATCACTACTGAATATAATTTATCAGCACATATATAAATCACACTTATATTTTTTTATCCAATAAATTCAAATGAAAAAGCGGCTCACTGCGTCAATATTATGTACTTGAAGAATTTTTGTTACGTGAAATTAATAATCATATCTATCAAAAGATGGCGCTGCGCTGATGTAAAGAAATTATAAACTAATTGATATTTTAATTCTGTATGAAAAGTGAATACAAAATAAAGATAAAAACAATATTACCATAAAGCTAAATGCCTTATGGTAATATTTTGTGTTTATCTATTATCTGCATAAATTAAAATCATCATCAAGTAAATCTGCATCAAATGGTAATATTGTTTTTAAATATCATCTACCTCTCTGTATAAGTATTTATCTGTGAAACTTGGATATTAGATTTATTAGTAATATAAATAAAGAATCACAATTAATGACATCAAACATTTTTAAATTATTCGAAAGACAAATAAAATGCAGAATCTAAAAAAAAGAAAGGTGCGTGTACTTATATACGCGCGTGAGAATTTATACTTCTTTGGCATCATTAAATAATACATACGGATAGATAACCTTAATTATATTGGAGCACTTGAAAAAGTCTATAAACACAAATTTTTCACTAATATTTACGAATAGTAAATACATTGATCAAAATATTGAATTTAAATCACTACTGAATAAATTTATTAGCACATATATAAATCGCACTTATATGAAACTAAAACACGTGTGTGAATGTAGATACTAGAAATATGTGGATAAATACTATGAATTTGAAAACAGTGAACAGAGGCGACGATGGTGTCAATAGCTTTTGTTTCGAGACTGCAACCGCTGCAAGTTCATACTGTAACTTTTGTGTGACGAATCTTAAAGTTTCACTCTCATAATTTTTTCATAATCATCAAAGTATCGATCTCGGTACCTCTCACATGCTAAGCGAGCGCTCTACCATCTGAGCTACGCCCCCAACGTAAGTTTCATACAACATATTGGTATTAATATATAGTCTCAATAACTGCATTTTCATACTGTAACTTTTGTGTGACGAATCTTAAAATTTCACTCTCATCATTTTTTTATAACGCGCCTAAAGAAGTATAACTTCAATAAATAAAATTTGAAGTGATATAAGTCTGAAGTATACGTTACTTAAATAATATGTACAACTAATGAAAAAAGGAAATATATATTACAAAAAACGTAGGATATTTGATTGAATAGCTTTCTATCAGTATGAAGATTCTCCTTTAAGCAATCTCGTAACCGATTTAGTGAAATCAGTAAGTGAGAAGTACATTAACTTTCGTTAATATTATAGTATATAATGCTCATTATATAAACAAGTCTTAATGCCAAATGAACAAACCGTTAATTATTTAATAAATATGTGCTTTTTTTCGGGCAGCAAGTTAAATGTTTTTTGGAATATTTTATCAAATAAACTGACGAATCCTAATTTTCTTGGTCTATTAAAGTGTAAAGTGCAATTAAGACAGTTTAGAAAGTTTAAATGTGAGCATTCCTTTTAGAGCAATGAAAATATTTTGTCAACGACACCTTATAAACGAAAGCACTTGTATGCCTGAAATCTAAGGCGTCGAATCAGTCATATATTAAATTTATAAAATCTTCAGTAGCACCACTACCCTATAATTTCTAAAGGCACCTAAATAAATATTTTTTAACTTTTGATGTTATATTTAATTAAATCCTAACTCCTCCATCTTCGTTTACTTATTTCAATTTTCCAAATTTTAACCGTATCTACACATTGTTATTTTCTTGTTTAAATGCAAATAGAAAATATTCTTGTGCCCGTGTACGTCACAACTTTATAGAATATAATTTTCTTAATGAAAATTAAAAATATCCGCTACCTAATCCTTTATATTGCTTTAGCTCGATATTAAGGTGAGCGGTTGATAAATGTGCAGATAACAGAACATCTATGTAAAGATTTTAAGTGAGATAGAATTGTGCACTGCAGTGTTATCAACACTTCAAAAGATCAGAATTCAAAATTGTTGACAGGGGTTCGTATACATTTCCGTAAACTAGTTCTATCCATGTTATTTTACATTGATAAAATATTCGTTTCTTTCAATATTAACGATAAAATAAAGTAAAAAACTTTTGAATATTAGAAAAAGTCATTTATTTATTAAAATGATAACTGAATGTTTGAATGTATGTATACGCGATATTTATATGAAAATGATACGAAACGTTAAGTATATTATTAACCGTAATTTATAAAAAGATCTAAGAGTAATATCTGAATATAACACAGTATCTCCAAAAAGATATTTGTATGAAACTTATTTCTTAATTTCGTTCTTAACGGATCGTTGCGAGTTATTATAAATTGAAATTATTGCAATAAATTTTATTTTAGTTTAGACTTTCGGCATTCAGATTATTATAATATGTTTTTTTAGTTTGGACATTTGGCAATTATATTAAAGTATGTTATTAAATGATTATTTTATGTTTACTTTGTCACGGGAAATATCCCTGCCATTTCAATAAATTGAATGGCTTCATTGTTTACCAGGACTGTGCGGACTGTGGTCAAAGCCCAGCACTTGACTGTTAACTATTGGCTATAAAGTCATAAGAGAGCTTACTGGTTCGATTACCAATACGTCGTTGTAAGACAATTTCTTTATTATTTGTTTACTAGTTATAATATATACTATTACTAAAACTGTAGTGAACTAGTAGGTTTTTACAGGGTCGCGACCCCTCTTGAGTGCCGCTAAGTGTTTCCTTTATACGGCCGCCGATTGTCACGCCAAGGGTTACAAACCCGCGGCCGCTCGATCGTCGCTTTGGTTAGTACGTCCGTCTGGAACATCTCTCTCGCCGTGCATCAACTGTCGGTACGTTGCATCCGTTTGTCGGTGGATGACGGCTTGATCGATAGGTAGAATCACTAGCTTCTTTGCAGATCTTCTTAAAGTGGCTCCATTGGCGCGCACGTCAGATGTTCTAACAATTCCGTCTACGCCTGTAGAGGTGGGTGTCATGACGCCTTTTGGCCAGGTGTTTTGTGGTAGTGTGCTGTCCACGATGAGGAACCCGTCGCCGATCAGGACTGGGCCGCGGTTGCGGACCGTCAGTGCTGCTGTCCTTGACCCGCCTCGACCAGAAGAGTTCGGCGAGGTTCCCGCCGCGAGAGGAAGCCCGCCAATGGGTGCAACCGGTCGAAGGTGCCAGGAGTCAGGACTCGAGCAGTTACGCCGAGCAAAAAGTGATTCGGCGTGTTAGACTCGGGAACTTCAGGATTCAGACAAGTGCGTTAGCGGACAGCTTTTCACAATGTATTCAGTTTCAGTCAGAAGAGTGACGGTCAGGAGGATGACGGCGCCCCTGCAATGTTACATCTAAAGCTATCTTCGTCGTTTTCACTAGTTGTTCCCAGGCGCCACCCATGAACGGGGCCCCAAGCGGAATGGAACGCCAGCTGATCATCTTCTTACTGGCCTCCTCTTCTGTTGCCTCGTTGCTTAGTGCCATTATCCGACCATATTTTTGTGTGGCAACCCGTCTGGCTATCATACGGCGGATGGCCATGATGGCAGAGTCGGTGGTCAGTGAGACGGCCATTTCCTGCTGTGTGACGCGTATTGTTAGACATATGAAAATAGCCACATAACTTTTCTTAGTCAAACGCCTAACGGTGACTGTCAATGGACCGAAGTAATCTATCACTGTATAGCTAAATCTAATAGAATGACTTATGATTGCGGGTCAATCGGCACGAGGGATGGTCACCTGTGCGGGGCTGCGATGGCGAGGCTCTTCTTATGCTGCACAGTAGGCATCGGTGTATGGTCATTCGTACAGTCGGTCCCAGACGGAGAATCCATTAGAGTTGGCCACATTCGTTTAGCGTCGTTTCAACCTCGGCGTGAAGTAACTGTCTGTGTTTGTATTCTATTCACAGCTTAGTCCCATGAAGGTTCCCGTCGAGTATCTGTGACTTCATTTGCTCTGTCGATGCGGTTTCGCAGCCGTATTATTCCGTCCACGAAAGTCACAGTTAATGAGCTCAGTCGGCTCTTATTGGACACAACTCTCTTATATCTAAGTCTTCTATTTCTTCTGTAAATGAATCTTTCTGTAAATTTTTCGGCTTCGTGAAGGTGTTATGCTTGTAAAGGTAGGTAGTAGTCGATGTTTCCCGCGTTCACACTTGGTCCTTTATTCTTTCACGACACTGCTTCCAATCAGGATCATTTTCTCTATTCTTTGCCGTTCGTATGAGTTCTGTGTTTTTATGGGCGGCAAAGTTGTATGAAATGCAATACTCAGTTTTAGTTTCAATAATATAATTAGATTTCTCTTCTTCGGAATCTTTGCTCTTTGTCCTATGGGCCAGAAAGTGGGGTCTTGACTTAGAAAGTTGGGCCCACTAAACTATTTATGGTTTGCGTCGAACCTTGGGGATACTTCTCTAGTCGCGTCATCAGCTACGTTTCGCTTGGTAAGTGCCCACCGCCTCTCGTTGACTGTGTTTTTTTCTTCTATCATGGTATGATAATATTATGGATAAAATTTACGCAGTGATTCCGATAGCGTGTGTGCGCGCCGTGAAGTACCCAGCCGGGCGGTGTGAAGAGGCGACCGGTTGAGTTACTTTCTCTTTTCGCACTTCTGTCGCCAGTAACATCTGCTAGTTATCTTGCCCGATGGCAATCTTAGGGTTGATCTTTTGATATTGGAAGTTATCTTGAATGTCGAGTAGGTGTTCACAACCGGCTACATCTTTTTCTGTCACTTCTGGAGCCGACAGTTGCAGATCTTGTGCCGTCGAGTCGTGCCCTTCATAGTGAATGCGACATACCGTGATGATCGAGCAGCGATCTTCGCATCCAAAATGGCTTCTACGCGTAGTGGGTTGACTGGGCCTTTAACACCAACTTCATTCGCCAAGCCCGCGTCAATAAATGTCACTCATGACCCATTGTCGAATATTGCGTGAGCGTCAGTATATCCTGCCGGTCCGGTAATCCGTACTGGTATAATTTTCAAGTAGGAGCGGGTTTTCTTATTTGTTCACGTAGAGCTGAAGGCTTCTGCATTCGGATTTTCCACTTCTTTCTTCCGGTCTTCTTGAACGATGTGTAGTAATCTATGGTGGAGAACTTTGCACCCGTCGACATCACACGTCTTCGTGTAGCATTTGTATGTTCTAGTGCGGTAATGTAAACATCTGAAGCATAGGGAATGTGTTCACCTTGAGTCTGAATCAGATTCGTTGAACTTTTTATGCCCTATAGTGACATATTCCACTTTTGAACACACTGGACATTTAATCTCGTGTTTTTTGTTTGACGTTTTGGGTTCGGCTTTGGCGGGTTCTTTGCTTTCGTCGCTGAACTGTGTTATTATTGTCGTGTGTAATTGTTTCTGGCTGTGCAAATTGACCGCAGATTTCTGTTAAAGATAACTTGTATATAATAAATAAGCTAAATAAAAATAATAATGATATTAATAAATAAGCTTCGTCTTTCGGTTGTGCGGCGGCGTAGTCGAACCAGCGATACCTCAGTGAAGATGCCGGTATATCAATTATCGCCTTCATATCATCAGGGTTATATAGGTAGTGGGCCTTATCGAGAGTCCGAAGTATCGCTACGCTGTTGGAGATACGGCTTGCAAAGATGCAAATGTCCTTCAGCGTGTCCGTTTGCCGTAGTAGCGATCACAGCCATTCCAGTTTGGCGAGGGAAATAGAGTCCGGCCTGCGACATTCAAGTGTCTGCATGCCGTCTTGCGAACTCAAGTTGTTGATTAGGAGAATTTTGACAGCTTGCCGGGGCTGTCTGTCTTCGACCGCCGTAGTTGACAGTCGCTCGCCCGTGCGCTCCGCACTTAAAAATTCCGGAAAAATAGTTCCCAGTCTTTTCCGGAAACTTTTCTTTGTTTATTGCATGCCCAAGGTTGTTCCTCTACCTTGGGTATAAAATTTTCTAAGTTTTTCTTCGGGAAAGTGTGCCATTTGTGGCTTTACATATTCTTAGATACTTAGTGTAACGAGAACACTTGATTTACAGAGTGTTAGTGCGTGAAACTCCCGGAAAACAGGGTTTTTCTGGGAAGCATTTATGCTAACTACTTATTGTGTTGTGCTTTGGTGCTTTAGTGTTTGTTTTGAAACTTTTTGACTGCTCTGGACACTTTAAATAAAGTAAGCCATCTTTGATATTTAATTTCTTTTTTGTTATCTACTACCGGAAAACACTTAGTTTTCCGGAAAATAACTATCTAAAACGTTTTAGCAAATCCATTATACATCTTTACAAAGTGCTTTTGTTATGAATATCAATTATTTATAAGGATTCATAGGGATTAAAGTCCTTCCCATATAATATCTTCGTGGAAATTTCCATTGAGAACCACGTGGCGACATCAGATTGCTTCTGTATTGCGCCACGGGGTTCACGAGACACTGTGCTTAGTGTGGTTGCCAAGGAGACGGACCCCTGATTGGCCCGCCCGCCGGTAGCTGAGTTACGTCATCGCTCGTCGACGAATCACCGATCGCCTCATCGTCCGTCGACGAATCACCGATCGCCTCAACGCCCATCGACGAATCAACGATCGCCACCTCTCTTTACTATCGAGAGCGTCGCGTCGTACATCTGACACCCAAGCGCATACGTCTATCGTCCCCCTCTCTCGCCGTTGCCTTGACAACGGCAATTGTGGGCGCCATCTTGAATGGACGCTACTAGTGAGGTACCTATAAATATAGTGACGCTATTGCACAATCGATATAACATCTATAGACCTATAGTGACGTTCCAAACTATCGATAAAATTTCGATAAGACATATTTTTTTTCTTTCATTATTAATACTTTTCTTTCTTATTAATAACCCTAGAATATTTTCTTTTTCTTTGAAACTTTATAGTATTTTTTCTTTTTCTTTACCCTAGTTTTATTTTCTTTTCTTTAGACTTTGCTTTTTTATGTGGCGCTAGTGTGGTGCTCCGGCTATAGTGCTGTGTACTAACATTAATTAATTCTGATATATAGACTAAACTTTAATTAACCCTAGTTTTTAGATTAATTAGACTTTTGCGTAGTGAAGTAGATATTTTTATTTTGTTTTGATATACTATTTGTATACATCAAAGTATAATATAGGTTTTCTGTATTAGAATAACTTTATATTATATCTTCCTACTTTTTTTAATACTCTACTTCTCTATATATACTCCATATAACTATATAACATGTGTGATAAAAGTGAGCCCCCTGAGAGGGGGGGGGGGAAGCGCCTTAGATCTGTGAGCCCAACCACATCACGTAAGGTTATGGTTGATGAGGCCCTCCTCTCTGAAGTTATGAGCGAGTACCTGAATAGGTCTATGGAAAGGGCCCAATCAGGTGGCGAAGAGGATCCCAGGACCTCCACAAGGGTTGAAATCAGCCGTGAGGAGGAAGACATCATCTTGGAGGAAGACCATGAGGAATCCACGGACTATGCCTCTCCGTTGATCGAAACTAAGAGGCCTGAAGAGGACGGAAATACATGTGCCAACAGAATTATGATAACCCGTGGCATAATAGATAAGATTAACGAGACTGTGGCCTCCTCCACTAGAGTATCCGTGGCGATTAAGGAAACTGTGGCCAAATTGGCTATAGACCTTATGACCCAGGTAGATCTATTTGCTGAAGAGGTCACTCATGCTAAGGGTGACTTAAAAGTTGCCCACACCGCCCTCAAGGGGAAGGAGGAAACCATTCAACACCTAAAGGCGCAAGCTCTACAGAGACCCTCCGTTGCCCCAACAACAACCCTTAGAGACCGTAAGTATTGCATCGCGTGTGTCCAGGAACAGTACGCCCCTAGGGGGAGTAGCCTGGGGTTGGATCCCTTCCTCGTTCTGGAGAGGGGGCCCGATCCCAAGGCTGCAATTGTCCTGGACCCAAAAAGAATGGGTGTCCTGTTCCTCGAACATTTATTGACAGAACATTGTGTAGTAGCCCAGATTACTCTCGGCTCGTTACAACTTGTGGTCATTAGTGCATATTTTCAATATTCCATGCCCAGCGAGATATTTTGCGAGCATCTCAATACCGTTCTCCGTTCTATAGGACGGAGTCCGGTGGTTATTTGTGCAGACGTAAACGCACAATCTTGCCTGTGGTACTCGAGACGTCCCAATCTGCGTGGAGAAATCTTGGAAGATTTCATCCACCAGAACGGCCTCCTGCTGTGCAACTTGCCCGGAATGCCCGCAACTTTCTCAGGTACCTCGGGAGAGAGTGATATTGATATCACTCTCATCTCGAGTGGGTTTGCGGGGGGTGTGCGCAGCTGGCGGCTCGAACCGGACGCTTTCTCGAGTGACCACAGAGCAATTTTGTTCTCCATCTCCCAGGCGCGCCCCACTCCAGAACCTGGGGCGCGAACCAGCACCCGCTTCAAAACAGGGTGCCAAGACTGGGATAGATTTATCAAAATTTTCCGCCGAGAGCTCGATAAATTCTCTAAATTGTCGAAGCGAATAGATTGCCCTAATGTTTTGGCTGTTGAGTGTCAGGAGAAGGTGATCGTCAGTGCCGAGGGAGGACTGGGTTCTGTCCAGCCAGGCCCACCTAAGAAGAACTCTTGGTGGTGCACCAAGCTCCAGGCCCTGCGGCGGGAGTATAGAAAGAAGAGACGTAACTACCAGCGCGCTAAGAACCACGAAACTGATTGGGAACGAGTTGAGGACGCCCGGTGTAACTATAATAGAGAGGTTAAGCAGGCTAGGCGCTCCCACTTCCGTAGCTTTGTTACTCGTATAGGAAATTCGGATCCTTGGGGTGCCGTATACAGATGTGTACGAAGCCCCTGGAAACCTTTTGTTTTTGGCGCCCTAAAGAGTACCGATGGGAGTTACACCGGGAATATTCGCGAGACCCTCGAGTACCCATTGACATCACTCTTCCCTGACGACGACCCTGATCTCGACACCGTCGAACAGAGAAGCGTCAGGTACTTAGCTAATATAGTCCCAGATAATAGCTCTGATCCGGAGCTTAGACACTCGGAATTAGACGTCATCGTGAAGAATCTTAACTCGAAAAAGGCTCCAGGCATTGATAGGATCGACAATAGATTAGTCAAAGTTGTATGGGAAAACGCGTCGCATGAGATACTTGCGATCTTTAACCGCTGTCTTCGGGCGGGCCATTTTCCGAAGGTATGGAAAGTGGGGAGACTTAAAGTCATACTGAAGAGTAATGGGAAATCGCCTAGCGATCCGAAATTATACAGACCCATTACACTCCTTCCAGCCTTCGGGAAATTGCTCGAACGCGTGTTGGCGGCGCGATTATTGGCGCAACTCTCTCATTCGCCGGGCTCAGATAGATAATTCGGTTTTCGTTCCGGGGTGTCCACATCGGACGCGATATCTTCTGCCTTGTCTTGGGTCGATTCGTGCCCAGACAAATACGTCTTAGGTATATTTTTGGACATCTCCGGCGCGTTTGACAATGCCTGGTGGCCAGCTATTTTGCTCGCGTTGGAGTCCCGGGGAGTGTCATCGGACCTCCGCCGGATCATTTTTGACTATTTTAATGATCGTGTTGTCTATTTGCAGGATGCCGATGTAGAAGTAAGGAAAACGTTGACCAGGGGCTGCCCGCAGGGCTCGGTCCTTGGTCCAATCCTGTGGAATGTGTTGTTTGATGGTATACTCGCGATACCCCTTCAGGGATGCGGTACCATCGCATATGCGGATGACACTCTGTTGAACCTTCATTTTTTCTTTTTATTAGAACCCTGAGATAGCCCGGGTGGAAAGTAGGAATAGCTTCTCTTGCATTACCTCTGAGACTACAAAGTAATCTCGCCATGTTTTCCACCTCAGTAAGAGTGGAAACATGGCGAGCGACTCGTAATAAGCAGCTTTGAATTTTTTTTTAATTCATTTGCACCATTGAAGATAGGTAGTTCCACGTAGCGCGACACGTGTGACTGTTATCCGGCTTGACGGCAAAGGTGATCGTAGACGCCAGTTCGGAGAAGTCAACTTGTGGTTAGCACGTAGATATAGCGTTGGCTTCTACCGATGTAGGTTGCAACTGCGAGATTTTAGCAAGATCTTCATTTTGCAGCCACGATTTGATTTGTTATCGCCGACAAAAAAAATAAGAGCTATTTTATACTAAGCGATTAGCTGCGAGCGGCTGGCTGCGCGAGATTCCTATTTATTCAAATAAATTATATACAATACCAACGCCGTGATCGCGACTGGGAAGCCGTCGCTACTGCAAATGAACACGCGACTGAACGGCCTGGGCCATTTTGTTATCATCTTTATTTACCGTGGCGTGAATGAAAGAAGATGTTCTTTGTACGCAAGATAACATGACGCAAAATTTGATAAAGACAGAAGAGTCCATAAGAAAAACGGAATATGGAGAAATCAAGACTAGTTTGATCGAAATTAACGCAAGTCGGCTTGGAAGATTTAGCAAATAAATTTGGCGGAAATGAAGTGGAGATTGTCGCGGAAAAGGACGCAATAGGTATGTTACACAAAGAATTTATTGTAATAATAAGTAAAGTAACAAACTCTCATTATTAAAGAGTCACATATAAATATATTATTAATCTAACCTGCCACCTTATTCAGAGTAATAAGCAAAAAGATCTCTATCGGATTTAGCCGTCCTTACTGCGCCTCTACGATCATTTAGGAGGCTAGCCAAGCTTACAGGGCATCCATGCGCCAAATCTTCAGTATCACGATGGCTATGCCTTTCACATACAAAATTATGCTACATGCAGGTAGCTTTAACGATGTCTATAGACAATTCTATGTCTGTGTTTGAAGGTCGGTGAAACACATGCCATTTATTTGCCATTAAGTCAAATGTACACTTTATGCCTATTTATCGCCTTGCTTTACACAACCTGTAGTTAAACATTCTTTTTTGCAGTTAAAATCTCATAGTTTGAAAGCGTCATCCCCGATGAAAACATAAGGCATTGGCGCGTTCGTTGTTGCTGAAATTGGCGCGTTTTATATTTAGGATTTTATAGATATAGATATATTTATAGATATTATTCTATATATGTTTTATAAAATATATTGTCTCTAAATATTGATTCATCACTGCAGTTTCCGTGAGCACTAACGCAAATAAATTTATAGTTACTGTCCCAAAGGGCCGTCAAGACAATCGGAAAATATGTTATAATTAAAGTATAAAGACCCAGATTTAGGTGGTTTTATTATTCTAATAAGTTTAGGTGGTTTTATTATTCTATTCAGGACATCTTTTGCAGTGTCCTTCCATGATTCGGTACAGGCATACATTCACTTTTAAATATTGTGCAAAGGCTTTTGCATACTTGTCGTATAATAATACTCAGTGTTGTTATAACAAGATGACATGAAGCTTTGTCGTAATACATTCTGATGCTATGTCAAAAAGAAAATAAATAATGTGAAAATTAAAATAATGTAATTTTGTTACTAGAAAAAATTACATTAAAATTTTTAAAAATATTAGAGAGAATTTTTTTAAAGAGGTTAGGTTGGGTTAGGTTGGGTTGGTTGGGTTAGGTTAGGTTGGGTTCGGCTGGGTTCGGCTGGGTTCGGCCGGGTCCGGCCAGGTTCGGCCGGGTTCGGCCGGGTTCGGCCGGGTTCGGCCGGGTTCGGCTGGGTTCGGCCGGGTTCGGCCGGGTTCGGCCGGGTTCGGCCGGGTTCGGCCGGGTTCGGTCGGGTTCGGCCGGGTTCGGTCGGGTTCGGTCGGGTTCGGTCGGGTTCGGTCGGGTTCGGTCGGGTTCGGTCGGGTTCGGTCGGGTTCGGTCGGGTTCGGTCGGGTTCGGTCGGGTTCGGTTGGGTTCGGTTGGGTTCGGTCGGGTTCGGTTGGGTTCGGTTGGGTTCGGTCGGGTTCGGTCGGGTTCGGTTGGGTTCGGTCGGGTTCGGTCGGGTTCGGTTGGGTTCGGTCGGGTTCGGTCGGGTTCGGTTGATTCGGTTGGGTTCGATTGGGTTCGTTGGGTTCGGTTGGGTTCGGTTGGGTTCGGTTGGGTTAGGTTGGGTTCGGTTGGGTTAGGTTGGGTTAGGTTGTTTTAGGTTGGGTTAGGTTGGGTTAGGTTGGGTTAGGTTGGGTTAGGTTGGGTTAAATTGGGTTAGTTGGGTTAGGTTGGGTTAGGTTAAGTTCGGTTGGGTTCGGTTGGGTTAGGTTTTGTTAGGTTGGGTTAGGTTGGGTTAGGTTGGGTTAGGTTGGGTTAGGTTGGGTTAGGTTGGGTTAGGTTGGGTTAGGTTGGGTTAGGTTGGGTTAGGTTGGGTTAGGTTGGGTTAGGTTGGTTAGGTTGGGTTAGGTTGGGTTAGGTTGGGTTAGGTTGGGTTAGGTTGTTTAGGTTGGGTTAGGTTGGGTTAGGTTGGGTTAGGTTGGGTTAGGTTGGGTTAAATTGGGTTAGGTTGGGTTAGGTTGGGTTAGGTTGGGTTAGGTTGGGTTCGGTTGGGTTCGGTTGGGTTCGGTCGGGTTCGGTCGGGTTCGGTTGGGTTCGGTCGGGTTCGGTCGGGTTCGGTTGGGTTCGGTCGGGTTCGGTCGGGTTCGGTTGATTTCGGTTGGGTTCGATTGGGTTCGGTTGGGTTCGGTTGGGTCGGTTGGGTTCGGTTGGGTTAGGTTGGGTTCGGTTGGGTTCGGTTGGGTTCGGTTGGGTTAGGTTGGGTTAGGTTAAGTTCGGTTGGGTTCGGTTGGGTTAGGTTTTGTTAGGTTGGGTTAGGTTGGGTTAGGTTGGGTTAGGTTGGGTTAGGTTGGGTTAGGTTGGGTTAGGTTGGGTTAGGTTGGGTTAGGTTGGGTTAGGTTGGGTTAGGTTGGGTTAGGTTGGGT